>CABHPR010095086.1:0-12943 GCA_902168415.1 Peromyscus melanophrys
GGGTGGGTTCAGTTCTATGCCACAGCAAGAGCTAAGAACCAAGGAACCCATGCTTACCGTCAGGGTGCCCAGAAAATTGTAAAGTCTCTCCAGAATTGTGTACAGAAGAATCAATATCTTCATGTGGCTGTAGAATCCCCCTTGGAGGTGTTTTTCTGCTATGTAAACTCCTGCCCTACTTCAGCCACATTCCCAGGTGGCTGAGTCAGTCATCCTCAAGGGCAGCTTCCACTATATGCTGGTCAGTTCTTTTTTTTTTTTGTTTGTTTGGTTTTTTTTTGTTTTCTTTTTTTTTTTTTTTTTTTTTACCAACCTGCCCCAAGCTGGTTTCCTCTGGAAGAGGGAACTTCAGTTGAGAAAATATCTCCATCAGATGGACCTTTGAGCAAGACTATGGAGCATTGTCTTGAGTAATGATTGACGGGAGAGGGCCCAGCCCACTATGGGTGGTACCCTCCCTGGGCAGGTGGTCCTGGGTCGTATAAGAACACAGGCCGAGCAAGCCATGAGGAGCAAGTCAGTAAGCAGCACTCCTCCATGACCTTTGCTTCAGCTCCTGCCTCCAGGTTCCTGCCTTGGCTTCTATTTCCTCCCCAAATAGTTTCTGGTGTTTTGTAACAGCAGTAGAAGCAAACTAAGATCATGAGTTGTTTTGAGTTGTTTTCCTTTGGCTGCATGGGCGTGGCATATTTAAAGAGGGGCGCTATGAACAGAGACAGCAGGCACAAGGAGGAAGTGTTGACTCAGAAAATGTGCCGACATCGTGCATCTCCACCATGCCCAAGACAGGTTCGGACAGAAATCTCACTTAAGGCTTTGGATTTCAGAGGGGCTGGGACAGGGTTGGGCTGGTCACATTTATGTGGGTTGTTCGCAAACCCTATTGCATGTTAGAATCACTTGAAAAATTTCTAGAAAACCAATGTCCAGCTGGAACCTCAAATTAAAGCAGTCTGTCCAGCTTATTTTTAAATCTTGGGGGACTCTGCTGCAGTTGAGGCTGGAAGTAAGGAATGGTGAGCAGTGCTTTTCAGGTTCCCACAAATGGTGGGAATCTTCTTAAAGCAAAGGCTCTGGGCAGCAGGACTGGGGCAGGGCTGAGGGCCAGCATGTCCTCTGGATGCTGATGCCACTGGTCCAGAAGCGGCAAGGTCTGGATTTCAAGGACACAAGAGGCATCTCATCGCTGGGTTGTGGGGAGTTCTCTGGAGCTTCAGAGGTGGTAACATTCCTTCTGCTGGGAGGTCGTGAGAGGGTGTGGACACAGCCGAACTGGGGCATGGGAGCTTGGAGTGCATCTCAATAAGGATGTCTGTTTTCTGGTACCATCTAGAGCTTTGTGCAACTCTATGTGCAACTAATGATAGAAATAGACCCACAGTTACACACAGAGGACTTTACAAGCACAGGACTTTGGGGGAGGGGGTACAAAAAATAGGATGAGTAAGCAAAGCTGCCTAGCTTTGGGGAGGTACTGAGGTTCTGTTTTCAGCTGATGATGATCCTAGGGTACAGGAGAGTCTGACAAAGTCAAAGGAGCAGAAAATACTGAGCTATCCCTCTTGGGAGGAAAAGCCTAAGTTGCCCAGTCTTACTGCCTCTGTTACATTGTCTCCACTATGAAGCAGGCTCTAAGGCCTTAGCTAACATGCTAGCAGCTTTGCAAGCCACTGAAGAGGTGTCATTTCCCTCTAAGTCCCCAGGATATCTCGGTGCCAGTGCAGTCGAGCCTTTGATCACATGTCACCTCAGTCCTGACCCCACTGGGCCTCCATGCTAACTGTGCTTCTCTACACAGAGCCTGAGCACACAAACCACAGCCTAGCACCTCTGAATTGCCCTCCGTGAAGCTGCTCTCACTGGCCACGGTACTTGTAGTGTGCCTCCTCCTCTCTGTCCTGCAGTTACTCATGCATGAACTCTTGGTTTCTGACTCTGTGATACCTTTGCATGACAATCATCTGAACTCCCTTCCTAGATCTGGAGAATTCCTACACTATGATCTCAATATGTGTGCACTTCCAAATCTGCATGGTGAACCTGACCTCTGAGATGGTGGTATTAAGGTCTGAGGGCTTTGGGAAATGGTTAGGTCATGAGAGGGCCACCCTCATAAGGAAATTAGCACCCTGGAGGGCCAGCCCACATCTGGACCTATAGAGATGGCTCAGCTGTTAAGAGTGCTTCCTGCTCTATCAGAGTACCACCTTTGAATCCCAGCACCCATATCGGGCAACTCACAGCCACTTATAACTCCAGCTCCAAGGGATCAGACACCCGCTTCCGGTCTTTTTGGGTACAGGCGCAAACATGTACACACACACCAAAAAAAAAATAAAAAATAAAAAGAAGGAAAGAAAGAATGATTCACATTCAAGCCCTTGTCAGACGCCAAATCCATATGTCCCTCAAGTTTGGAGCGCTCCACCTCCAGAAGTGAGTAGGTCTGTTCCTTGTCAATACCTTGCCTGAAGTACTTTATTACAGCGGTTTCGATGAACTAGATACCTCAAGTATGCGGGGACTGGAGAGAGGGCAGTTCTTGGTGAATCAATGCCTCCCCGGACACAAATTTGAATACATGTGTCTGTTTGGAAAGACAGATGTTCCCACCCAGGACTGTGACATGACAGCAAAAACACTTTTTGCTTAAATCAGTTAGCTGCTTTTCTCTGCTTACTTGGTCAAGAATTTTCATGGTTGTCTGCAAAGGCAGATAAGGACACCAACCCACACCTCTCATACATTCGATCTAAGAGCCAGAGGTAGGGTCATGAACCGTCAGGGTCTTCCTGGAATGTGATGGAGGGTTTTGGTTTTGTTTGCAGCAGTAATGTACCGGCACTGAGCATTGAACCAAGGGTTGCATGAATGCCAGACAAGCACTCTACCACTGAGCTACAACTCCTGCTCTTCTTCCTAGGATGTGGGACCTGTGGAGCCCAAACTAGGACAGCCTAGCAAACTGTAATCTGAGTGTTGTGCACTTAACAGAAAAGAAAGCTACGTGTGATTTAATTCAATACATTCCAGGAAAAGCTTCCACCCTGGTTCTCTGAGGAGCCACTTAGCAGAGCTCAGTTCCTCCACAGGAATGACTCATGATGGGAGTAGAGGTGACCACTGACTCCAGAGCTTCCGAGGCCCTTGTCTGCCCTGGGGGGTTCCAAAAAGGCCCAGTGAACTGTCATACAATCATGATTTTGCACACTTTTAAAAATTGCCCTGGGTTAAGACTCCCTTCTCTCCAACATCCTTGCCTAAGAGCATGGAGGCAGAGAAAAGTTGGAACGCATTCAACTTGGGCTAAATGGGACACAGTTATGCTGTCACAGTTCTGGTAGAGTTAAGCCATTGCTAGCTGGTGTGGAAAATGCACATGCCCAGCCATGGCCAGTCCTGAGAATTCCATCTCACATTGCACAAATAGCTTCTTAAATGCACAGGGAAGAAGTCTCTGAATGTCTGAGACTTCAAATCATGGGACTAGGTGGGGCAGCTCACTGAAAACTCCGAAAAGAATGGGCACTGCTGAGAAAAACAGTGAGGAGCTCTCAGGAAAACCTGTCTACTCTAGAAAAGCTTCGGGGATCAAATGCCTTCCTGTCTTGTATTCTTTACTTCGGACTCTGTTTGGCCCAGCTTGAAACTGCCTTTGGCTGAGAGATTTCCAAAGGTTGGAAGCTGCGACTGTAATAGGTGTGAGCTATTTGAGAGATGTGGATTGGAGATGTAGGTAAGCAGAGCACAGACTGAGGACATCAGTTTTAGAAGCATGTTGGGGTGAGGAAGGGGATGTGATCATTAATTTTATTGTCAATTTGATTGGACTAAGAAGCACATGAGTCATTGAGAAGGTACATTTTCGGGGGTGTCTGTGAGTTGTTTCCAGAGAGATTTAAAAGATCCTCCATGAATAGGAGTGGCATCATCCCACAGGCTGGGGTGCCTGACTGAAGGGGGAAGGAAAAGCCAGCTGAGCACTGGCATTTCTTTCGGGGCTTCCTGGTCCACCGGATGTGAGCCAGCTGCTGCCACAGCCAGGAGTCTCTCCCGTCCCTATGCTTTCCCCGACATGACGAGGGAAAACTGAACTGAAACAAAGCCTTCTGCCTCTAAGTAGAGTTATTATGAATGCTTGGCTTCAGCTTAGGCTTGTTCCTGACTAGCTCTTATACTTAAATTATCCCATATTTTTAATCTATATTCTGCCACGTGGCTCGGTACCTCTCTTCCATACCACACCTCCTGCTTCCTCTCTGTGTCTCGCTGACAAATTTCCCTTTCTTCTTCCCAGAGTTCTCTCTGTCCGGAAGTCCCACCTAAGCTCTCCTGCCCAGTTATTGACCTTTCAGTTTTTCATCACACCAATCACAACAACACATCTTCACACAGTGTACAAATATCCTACAACTTTCCTCCCCAAATGAAGCGTGAACCTAATTAGTCTCATCAATAAAAACCAGGAGTCAGATATCGGGGTAATAACCTAAAAGATCAGAGAAGCAAAGGAGCAGCCACCAGTGACGTCTTACCTCTCCAGATCCTCTGACTGAAAGTGGAGGGGGGGATGTCTGAGATCCTGTCTCCACCCACCTTAAATTCCTGTCTCCACCTCTCTAGTGCTGGGATTAAAGGCGTGTACCAACACGGCTCTGTTTCTCTTTTAGACTGGTTCAATCTTGTGTAGCCCAGGGTGGCCTTGAACTCCTGATCTTCCCGCTTCCTCCTCTCAAGTGCTGGGATTAAAGGTGTGTGCCACCACTGCCTGGCCTCTATGGTTAACTAGTGGCTAGTTCCACCCTCTGATCTCCAGGCAAGCTTTATTTATCAGAACACAAACAAAATATCACACCAGGTAAGACCAGCTTCTGACAACAGGCCCAACACACGCTGGAAACTAAGCCAACATCTACCACACTCTCTGTTAAGGACCAGGTCTTACTGACCACGCCTGCATTAGTGGCACCTGGCAGTGCCTGGACCCAAAAGCTGGCTATCATTTTCACTCTAATATCAAGCAATGCCTATGACCCTAAACCACCAGGCACCTACTACTGAGCAAGGTGGGTACCAATATGGTGTTCATATAATGGAAAGCTCAATATGGTGTTCATAAAATGAAAAGCTCAATATGGTGTTCATATAATGAAAAGCTTATGGCCAAGAGGTTCGGCACAGATGTTTTTTCCTCCTCTACTCCCAATATGCAGACAGAGAATTCATCTTGGCTGTAATTTATGCTGTAGGATTTGGGGTTTTACTCACCCGAATATATACCTACAGTAACTATGGGGCTTGCTTGATTTATTTTTAAAATTTTATTTTATATGTACATGTATGTCTGTCATTATGTGTGTGCAGTGCCACCAGAGGCCAGAAGAGGGTAGGTTCCCCAGGACTGGAGTTACAGATTGTTGTGAACCACCAGGTGGATGCTGGGAATTGAACCTGGGTCCTCTGCAAGAGCAGCCAGTGTTCCTAATGGCTGAGCCACCTCTCCAGCCCAGCTCACTTGCTTTTTGAGACAGGGTCTTACTATGTAGCTCTAGCGGGTATTCACTGTGAAGTCCAGGCTGTTCTCAAACTTGTGGCAATCCTCCTGTGTCAGACTCTTGAGTACTAGTATTCCAGTGGAAGCCACCATGTCTGGACACGTCACTGTTTCAGTTGCAGTCATTTTAAAAAATGTCGCAGTCTATTCTGGAAGGGGCAGAATAGAAACTACATGGGGATAAGATATACTAGAATCAGAACACAAATTCAGTAAAGTGATCAGAATACAAATATTGCCAACACTCGAAGTTGTTTATTATTGTGCTATTTTACTTCATATTAAATTTATCCTCATGTTACAACTAAACAGCATATCTTCAAAGAAGTGCATAACTTTATTTCAGGAGACAAAATGTCCCCTGGTTCCAAACTTAAGGAGAGCATTGTCTTGTGTACTTTGAGCTAATGGGAGTTCAGCATCATTTTTAGAAATGGCATCTCCATCCAGTTTTACACCAGTATCAACACACTTCAGGCAGAAAGCCCTACATCTTCCAGAGAAGATATTCTCTGTTGTAGAATATTATTTTTTAAAGTGTGTTATTTGTGTTTATGTTGTATTTGTTTAACTCTGTGAAGCTGTGTTACTGTGCCTGTCTAAAACACCTGATGGTCTCTTTATTAGAGCAGCCAATAGCAAGGCAGGAGAAAGGATAGGTGGGGCTGGAAGACAGAGAGAGTAAAAAGAAGGAGAAATGTGGGAGAAAAGAAAAGAAGAAAGAGGAAGAGAGCAAAGAAAGGAGGAAGCTAGGGGCCAGCCACAGAGTAAGAGTGGAAGTAAGATATACAGAAGTAAGAAAAGGAAAAGCCCAGAGGCAAAAGGAAGATGGGATAATTTAATTTAAGGAAAGCTGGTAAGAAACAAGCCAAGCTAAGGGAGGACATTTACAATTAAGAAGAAGCCTCCATGTGTGATTTATCTGGGGAGCTGGGTAAAGAGTAAAAGAGCAAAAATAACCAACTACGGTCTTCTATATCCATTGTCTCTTCTATGAGCTTCAGTTTCCTGAATGGAGACAGGGAATTTTACTTGTCTTTCTCGGAAGGTTTTTAGAGACAGCATGGTAACCCTGGGAACTATCTGGGAGAGGTGCTGACAGAAGATGTCACATGTTGATGTGACATTCACTGCTCTACATTCCCCTAATGGTTCCCAAAACTGTCCTAATTCTAGTGTATCAGGTGACAGAGAAGAGAAGCCTCCTCCCTCCAGCCAACAGATTCCTTTCCACACTAGCTCTCACTTGGAATTTCAGAAGTTTTGTTTTGCTGCTGTTTGGAGACCAGTCTGGCTTTGGCTACACCCCTTCAGGGAGAGTGGTGAGGGGTCTGCTGGCTGGAGACTCCTAGATCTGATGGAGTCTGGAATCGTGCTGTGCTGGTTCTGAGTTTTATTTCGTGGTGGTTGTGTGTGAAAACCACTACTGCATCACTGTTGACCTGACAACTACGGAAAAGAGTAGGTGTTTTGCAGTGCACTCAACTAGCTGTAAATCCTCTACTGAAATTCAAGGGATCAAAAGGAGCCCGTGTTTTCCCACTGTTGTGACAAAATGCCTAACGAAAAGCAATGGAAAGGAGAGCGGGTGTTTTCAGCTCACAGCTGAAGGTCCAGTCCACCCGAGTGGGGAAGGCGTGATAGGAGAAGGAGGCAGCTGCTCACGGCACATCTGCAGTCAGGAAAGAGAGACGACGGTGGTGCTCAGCCTGCCTCTCCCTTCTGTCCATCGTGGATTCAGTCCACATTCTGGAGGAGATCTTCCTGCTTAGTCAAACCTTTCTGGAAACTCCGTCAGAGATAAACCCGGATCTGTCTCCTGAGTGATCCCAAATCCAGTCAAATTAACACTGAAGATCAACCATCATAGAACTAGTTGTGGTGTGCACACTTGTAACCCCAATGTAAGCTCAAGACCAACCTGGGGTTATATGAAAAGACCTGTTTCCAAAAGGGGGCAGGGTAGAAGGGAGGAACAATAATTCATTGATAATATAGCAGGCCACAGAGGTGAACACATGCAAACTCAGCACTTGGAAAGAAAAGGAAGGAGAATAAATGAAGAGTTCAAGGCCAGCCTTGACTACTTAGCAAATCAGAGACTAGCCTGAGCTATATGAGAACCTGTCTTCCAAAAAAAAAAAAAAATGGTTTTCATAATACTGCATTAATTCCTCGGTGTGTCAGGTGAGTGTGCAGGGAGCTGACAGGCCTGTTTGTTCATCACAGCCATGTGATGGGAGAAGACAGGAAATGGATGCTGCTGCATGCCCTCTTTGTCCAAAGCCACTGCACAGAAGCCACGATCGGAGAGGCAAGGAACAACAGAGTGTCAGGAGCTACTTAGGCAAAAGGACAGTGGTACTGTTTCCAGAGTGTCCGTTCACGCCAATTTACACCGTGAAACTCTCGGAGCTAAAGGGAGATTAAATGCACACTGTTGAGGAAAGAGATGGATTAGTCATTGGTTTGATTTTTAGTGTGGCTGGCAAGAAAAGGCACACAGCTGAGTGTGGGAAGTCCTTTTCATTTGGAGCTTTCATTAAAGCACACATGGAACACACGAAGGGCTCGGAGACCTGTGCACACTGGCCAAGAACTTTACAGCAGACATGAAGCACGACTTCCTCTCTGGGTTGGCAGGGGTCAGCAGATGACCTTCTCTTGCACCAGGCAAGACGGCTCAGCAGGTAAAGATGGTTGCTCCTGATGGCCTAAACTCAACCCCCCATACCCACATGGTGGGACCACCTACCAAATACGACTTTGGTGTTTATAGAGCAGAGCCCCTCACTTAGATCTCAGTGCACCATTTGCCGCAAATGGCTGCCATGGCTTTCAGAGGCAGTTCTCGTTCTGGTCAGGCTATAGAGCAGGGACCATTCGGTACCTGTTATATAAAAATGCTGCTTCTCCTGTAGTCTCACTCACAACCCTTGATACTTCCAGGGATCTTCACATCTGCATTTGTTTTTCTCACTGTTGTGACCAAATGCTGAGGAGAAGCAGTTCAAGAGGAAAGGTTGATTTTGGCTCTAAGTTTTAAATGGATGTAGTCGGTCATGGCAGGAAGGGAGGCATGTGAACAAGATGGTCACGTTGTGTCACCAGTTTAGAAGCAGAGAGAGAATAACACTTGTGCTCAGGTCTCTTTCTCCTTTTAATTCAGGTCCCACCACAGCTCTGGGAATGGTACTGCTCAGTTTTAAGATGGGTCATCCCACTCTAATGAAACAAACCTAAACAATCTCTCACAGCTTTGCCCAGAGATTCTAAAACCCCATCAAGTTAACAAGTCAAAATGGCCAGGCCAGCATCTGACACAATCTCCCTGGATTTAAGGTCAGACTTCACTAGGGAAGGGCTCGGCCCACAAGACTGAGCCTACTTCAGATGCCAAAGGCCAGTACACATCACTATTTAGCTTTTAACCACACATAATTCCTGCCCCTCATGTTCCTTCATTAGCATAGCCTCCGGAACTGGAGGAACACTAACTTCAATTTATTGATTTATTAGACAAGATATCACAAAGGATGTGTGTGGTCAGCCAGGTCAGGAGGTCTCAAGCCCAGGGGCTTCTGTCCTTGTGACTTGGTGTGCTGCCCTGTCTACATGTGGTGTCACCAGCCCAAAGGCTCTCTGGGCTCTGTCTTGTGATAGAGGTCTGATTAACACTGCTGGGGGTGGGTGTAGGGGTGGCAGCCTCCAGCCTCTAGTCATGGCTTCATTTTTCTGATGCCATCCCTGGGTAAAAGCTACCAAGAGTGGCCACTAAAAACAAAAGTTGCTCATATTTTTCAAGGAAGCAGATGCTGTGGCGGAAATCAGGAGTAGAGACTGTATACATGTTTTATTTATCTTAAGTGCCACATTCTTTCCCGTGACTTATGCCAGGAACCAGTCATTAATCCACACCAAACTTCCAGGTAGCTAGCATGAACCATAGGCTATGTAGTACACAGATCGAGGCTGGCTGATGCAATGCTCTTGGCTAAATGAGCTCATTAGACCTATGAGAACCTTTCAACATGAGTTGTTTATAAACAGCACCAAAGCCAATTCTATTCTATTCATTGAGGTATCTATCCGGACACCGTGAAAAGGTCAAGACGGTTCAACCTAAGTAGATTTGAAAAGACAGCTAGCCGGGCAGTAGTGGCACACGCCTTTAATCCCAGCACTCAGGAGGCAGAGTTCAATGTGAGTTTGATGCCAGCCTGGTCTACAGAGCGAGATCCAGGACAGGCACCAAAACTACATGGAGAAACCCTGTCTTGAAAAAAACAAACAAAAAAGAAAGAAAGAAAGAAAGAAAGAAAGAAAGAAAGAAAGAAAAGACAGCTAAGACAGCTAAAGTGGGAGCATCAAGGATTCAAGGCCAGCCTGGGCTCCACAGTGAGTTTGAAGGCAGCTGGATGACTAGACAAGGACCTGCCTCTAAAATAAAATAAAACAAAATACCTGTCTCCAGGGGGATACTAGCTTCCTGATATAAACAAAAAAGTCTTGTAGTCACCGGGTTCCCATCGTGTCATAAATACAACCAAATATTGTGATTGCCATGTGTCAAAGGAAGTAGGTAAAAATGAAAATAGATAATGCATCCGTCTGTGAGTGGGTGAGTGACCCACTGCCAGCTGGACTGTCGCCACCCCTGGATTCTGGTCCTCCAAGACCCACTCTGTGGCTCAACTCCTCCCACTTCATCATACTTCCTGTGGCCAGCCCTCCCCCACAACTCCAGTAGACTCCATAGACCCAGGTACAGTCCACACCAGTCAGAAGAACATCATCCCCTGCACTCAGCTCCATACCCTGATCTAAAACTTCAGAAGAAGACTTTGTCTTTAACACAGGACAGTCTGGATCTAGGGACCCCCAAAACCTCAATGGAGACACCCGACTGGACCTGAAGACTTGCCAGTCACCAGAACCCTTGGCCACTTAGGCCAGAAGACCAGAGAGGAAATAGAAAACAAAGGAACAAAATACCCATCCAACGAAGACTAAAGCAGGAATCGACATCTAGACTTATAATCATCATAAATCCAGATGCCTAAACACAAGTTTAAGAACACAATAGCAGAAAGGGCAATATGTCACCACCAGAACCCAGCTATCCTATGACAGCAAGACCTGAATATTCTAATGCAGCTGAAGCACAAGGAAACGACCTTTCAAAATATTTCAAAAATAACTTTATGAACATGATAGAGGTCCTTAAAGAGGAAATAAAGACTCCTTTAAAGAAATGGAGGAAAAGACAAACAAAAAATGAAAAAAAAACCAATAAATCCCTTAAAGAATGTCAAGAAAGCCAAGAAAAAAACAAAGAGTTGACAGAAACAAATAAAACTGTTCAAGACCTAAAAATGGAAATAGAAGCAATGAAGAAAACACAAACTGAGGGAATCCTGGAATTTGAAAGTCTGGGTAATTGAATGGGAACTATAGATGTAAACATCACCAACAGAATACAAGAAATGGAAGAGAGAATCTCAGGTGTTGAAGATACGATAGAGAAAATAGATTCATCAGTCAATGAAAATGTTAAATCTAAAAATTCCTGACACAAAGCTTCCAGGAAATCTGGGACACTATGAAAAGACCAAACCTAAGAATAATAGGGATAGAAGGAGAAGAATCTCAGCTCAAAGGCACAGAAAATATATTCAACAAAAATCACAGAAGAAAACTTTTCCAACCTAAAGAAGGATGTGCCTATGAAGGTACAAGAAACTTACAGAACACCAAATAGATGTTCTCTCTTCACATAATAATCAAAACATTAAACATACAGAATAAAGAAAGAATATTAAAAGCTGCAAAGGAAAAAGGCCAAGTGGCATATAAAGGCAGACCTATCAGACTTACACCTAACTTCTCAATGGAGACTCTAAAAGCCAGAAGAACCTGAAAAGACATCTTGCAGACACTAAAAGACCACTGAACTGGCCATCTCCTATGATGGGACAGCACTTCCAGTAGAGGGATTGTGACACTGGCCCTGCCACACAACCTTTAACCCACAGTCTGTCCTGACTATGGGAAGTGCGGGAGGGGGGATACTGGTGGTGTGGACATTGTGGGAGTGGCCAACCAATGATTGGTGCAGCTTCAGACCCCTATCACAAGAGTAAGCCCACCCCTGACACTGCCTGGAGTGCCAGGACCCAGAAGCTGGATGGCCCAGAGGCCTAGGATAGAACCAAACACGATTGGAAAAAAAGTCAATGTAATGATGCTTAATGACATTCTGCTATACTCACAGATTGGTGACTACCCCAACTGTCATCAGAGAGCCTTCATCCAGTGACTGATGGAAACAGATGCAGAGACCCACAGCCAAGCATTGGGCAGAGCTTGGAGAATCACGATGAAGAGAGAGAGGAAGGATTGTATGGGGGTAGGGTCAAAGACATCACAAGGGAACCCATAGAAACAACTAACCTGGGCTCCTAGGTGCTCACAGAGTCTGAACCAACAGCCAAGGAGCCTGCATGGGACCAACCTAGGCCCTTTACATATGAGCGACAGTTACGTAGTTTGGTCTACTTGTGGGACTCCTAGCAGAAAGAGCAGTGGCTGTCCCTAACTCTTTGGCTGGCTTCCTCATGCTGGGTCGCCTTGCCCAGTCTTAATACAGGGGAGGGGGTTATCCCTACTTCAACTTGATATGCCATGCTTTGTTGATACCCGTGGGAGGCCTGGCCCTTTCTGAACAGAAACAGGGGAGGAGTGGAGTTGGAGGAGTGGGGAGTAGGGGGGGAGTGAGAGGAGGGAAGGGAGGGAACTGCAGTCAGGATGTAAAATAAATGAATACATTTAATTAGCAATAAAAAAATACATAACGCATCTATGAGCAAATGGAAATTACCTTCTAATCAGTGAGCACTTTCCACCTCAGAAACACAATTGTCTGTAGTCATAGAGCTGATGTTGTCAGACAAAGTTCAAGAACAAATCTGGTGTTTCCCAGTCACCAAAATCCTGACATGATTAAACACGTGGGGGAAGGGACAGAAAAGAACTGTTTGGACTTTAGACTATAGGAGTCAGAGGCAAAAGTGCAATTCACTTCTAGACTAGTGAAAATGTGTGACGAAATAAAGAACAAAAAAATAAATAAATAAGAGTCCAAAAGAATGAGAGGCTAAGACTTGGTTAAAGTTTCTCAAATTAGGATGCTGGAGAGATGGCTCAGTGGCTAAGTGTGCTTGCTGTTCAATCAGGAGGACCAGAGTTTGGATCCCAGCATCCATGTGGAGCAGCTCCCAAAGGCCTGTAACTCCAGCTACAGAGGATCTGACATCCTTTTCTGGCCTCTGCAGGCACGTGTACACACACACACACACACACACACACACACACACACACACACACACA
>CABHPR010095089.1:0-19475 GCA_902168415.1 Peromyscus melanophrys
CACACACACACACACACACACACACACACACACACACTCACACACTTCAGTTATCAAGAGACAACTTAAAATGGGGCTTTGAAGGGATTACAAGTTCACAACAACAAATAAAACAGGTCAACAAATAAAAACGCTTCAATACTACCTTAGACCCCAAGTATGGTAAATAGATGAATGTTCATTTAAGGAAAGTAAGGCTATACTTTTTTCATAGAAAGTTGAACAATAATTCCATCATCACTTAGCAATCAACATCTTTAAAATTTAAAAATCTGCTAAAATAAGAGTAAAACAAACAGAACCCAAGAACACAGGGAAGAGCAGCGCCAAACACGTACTGACCATGCTGTTCCTCCAAGTGGGGATAGCAGGAATGTTCAGAGATTGCTGACAGTAGAATCAATGACAGGGACAGTTGCCAGTGAGACCTGTGGGACCCCCGACAGGACTATGCGGGCCAAGTGGTGTTCACTGCTCTATTTTTTTTTTTTGTTTTTGTTTTTGTTTTTTCAAGACAAGGTTTCTCTGTGTAGCTTTGCACCTTTCCTGGAACTCACTTGGTAGTCCAGGCTGGCCTCGAACTCACAGAGATCCACCTGCCTCTGCCTCCCGAGTGCTGGGATTAAAGGCGTGCGCCACCACCGCCCGGCCACTGCTCTATTTTTGATGGACATGTCATATATTGTGTTCTCTATGAAGGACCAACTGGGATAGGGGTATGGCATTAACTAGAAAGTGTCCTTAGGGTCAATAGTCATGAAAATGTGGCATCTGCAGTAACAGTGATGCTATGGTTGGGGAGGGGGGGTTGAATCTGGTGGAGGCTGCTGCTTATCACAATCATTTCTCCTGGGATGGATTGAAATTGCCCTAATCTTTACACTTTAATTTGCTTTAACAATTGCTTAATGTAGTCCACCACCCCAAAAGCCTCTGGCATCTTCTCTGAAGGGGAAGTTGTTGTTGGAGGCTTTTGCTATTTTTAGGGGGCCCACCACCCAGCTCCCAAATAAATCACACAGAGAGACTTATTCTTAATTATGATTGCCCAGCCTTAGCTTGGCTTAGTTTCTAGTCAGCTTTTCTTAACTTAACAATCGTCCTGACTACATTTTGCCTTTGAGCTTTTCCCATTCTCTAACTTCTGTATGGTCTTATGCTTACTCCATGGCTTACTGTGTAGCTGGGTGGCTGGCCCCTGGAGTCCTCCTCCTTCTCTGGCTCCTAGCTCTTCGATCTCCTCCCAGATTTCTCCCTCTATATTTTCTCTCTGCCTGCCAGCTCCACCTATCCTTTCTCCTGCCTTGCTATTGGCCAGTTCTTTATTAGACCATCAGGTGTTTTACACAGGCACAGTAACACAGCTTCATGGAGTTAAACAAATGTAAACAACATAACAAATATAAGCAATATAGACAAAAGTAACACACCTTAAAATATTCTGCTACAGGAAGTGATCCTCGGAGGATCTGAGGTGGCTCCCTGTCACCAGCCACTCCACCAAGTGGGGTGATGAGTTGTCCTTCAAAAGTCTGGATGGTGCAGCTTCATAATGTTCCTTAAAAAGTCTGGATGGTATAGCTTCATGTCTAACATCAAGTGGGCTGATTACTCTTATCATAGATTCTCTCTCTGCAGCTCTAAGAGGAAACTCATCAGTCATTGTCACCTGCAGTGTGAAGAAATCATCCATAATCCCTATGTGAAGTTTTGAAAAGGACTTACTAATGGATTTCTGAGTCCTGCATCCTTCTAGCGCATGTCTATGTTCCTCCAGGTTTCTCTGTTGAGTTTTTTTCAGAGGACTTCCTTGTGGCACACACTCTCACATAAAACATCCTCCTACTTGGTTCTGGGAAAGAGATAGGTCTATGCATGTCATCTAACCTATTCTCTCCCTTTATATTATATCTAAGTAAGTCTTGTAATGCTCAAACACTATGTATCTTCAGTTTTTGATACTTCTGTAGATGTAACTGTCTTTTTAAATAAGAAACACAGAGCTGATTGCAGAGTTAAAAAGCCCAAGAGGTCAGAGCAATAGCTAAGAGCTAAAAACCTTACCCTTCACTGCCGCTGCTGTCCTCCTCAGCCAGAGAACTACTTCCTGTGTGTCTGTCTTTTTATAGACTTTCTGTTCTGCCTTCTCATTGGTTGTAAACCCAACCGGATGACCTCCTCGTCACTGCCCATCTATACAAACCTCCAGATCTTCTATGGTTGGTATTGCGATTAAAGACATGTGTCTCCATGCTGGTGGTATCCTTGAACACACAGAGATCTGCCTGTCATGTAATTGGGATTAAGGGCGTGTGCTACCACCGCCAGACTTCTGTGATGGCTTGCTATTAGCTCTGATCCCCAGGCAACTTTATTTATTAACTTCCAAATAAAATCACATTTAAGTACAAATAAAATATCACCATATTTCCCCTTTTCTATTTTAATAGAAAGAAAAAAGGAAAAAGGTTATAACTAACATAAGAAAAACTATATACAAAAGTACAATAACTATATACCATATATACAAGTAATAAATACCCAAACAATGTCTAGTCCATTTGCATTTGACAAATTCAGAGAAAATAATTCCATTATCTATCCTATTTTGCTAAGTCCAAAATGTACCTGATTCACTCTATCCTAACTTATATTACTAACAGAACTGTCTTATAACGTCTTTCAAATTTATACACTTACACCTCTTAGTGAGTTCCTTTTCTGAAATTCTTAACAAGGAAAACTATAACTATAACTAACTAATCTTCAACTATAACTAACTAATTTTCAACTCCCTCAGAGACCCAAGAAGGAAATAATATTACCTAATAAAAAATAAAAACAGGAAGTGCATACAAGCAACTTCCAAAAAAAATGTGAGTTGACAGAAACAGCCAGCTGCCTGAAGAGTCACCCAAGGTTTCTCCACAGCATTGGGGCATCATCTTCAGTCTATAGGCTTAGCATATCTGACAGACTCATTTGTGAAATAGGATGTACACAAGGCCAATAGATCGACCTCACATTGGGTGAGAGCAGTCCATGTACCAGAAACACCTGAATTCCTCTAGTGTCATGTCATGATTCAAGATTTTAAATTCTGGAAATTGTTGATGTTTTTTTAATTCAGCTGTCCATTCTTCTTGGCTGTGTGTGTGTGGCTTCATCTTGGCATCCCATTCTTCTCCACATCCCTCGATTAAATGCCAGTCTACTATTGAGAGGTGTGAGCTTAGTTACTCTTCAAGAATAACTGTTTCAGCTGCTGTTCCATTGCACATCAGAAGCCATCAGCCCACTGCCTGTTCAGCTGCCTTCGAAGAAAAGGACACTGTACCTTTTCCAAATTGCAAAGACTACTTCAGGGATGGTGCAATATTGTCCTGGCCTCAGAGGATGCCTGTTGTTAAAGCCACAACCACACTTGTCTTGGCAAGAATCGGTAGTCCTTTGTTTCATGTCCTATCTGTCCTGTTTGTCAGCAGTTGATTTGAGGATACTTTGTTGTCCAGTGGCTAACTTTTGCCACAATGAAAGTTAACTCCATATGCAGTTTCTTCAATGCTCATATTTTCTCTGAAGTAGATTGGTACTGCCAGGAGCTGACATGTCTCATAGTCAAAACAAAAAGAAAAATTTTTTAAGTTATTAAAACATTTTAAATGCCATATTCTGTAGATCTCTGAAGGGTTTGAAGATGACCTGTCTATCTAAAATATATCTGCTCTATCTTGAAAACACACCTAATACAACTGCAAGTTCTATTACAATGTCTAACTACTAACTTTCATTTCTTTATATCCTAATAGTTGATAATAATAACATTCAAGGATCAGCAAATTGCATTACATTGTTAAATGAATGGTATAAGTACAATATCTTGAACAAGATTAGAATTATATGTATGGCATTTTCTAACAATATCTATATATATATATAAATATAAAATTTGTATACAATATAAAAAATCCAATCCAATGTATTTAAAACTAGTAATTGTCTTTTTTTTTTTTTTACTAATTTGTCTTCTGTTTTTTCTTCTTGATAAATGTCTTTATCCAAACCATAATTAATCCATCAAGGTATCCTGCAACTTTCTGCAGTTCCAATTACATGAACTCTTTCCATACTAGCTTAAACCCCAAACATGGCAACTATATGACTGTTTATTTAAGAAAAGTAAGGATATACCTTTTTCCTAGAAAGTTGAGCAATAATTCTATCATCACTTAACAGTCCATGCTCTTTAAATTTAAAATATTAATTTTCTTGGACACTGAGTCTTTGTATATTTTAAGATACAAATAGGCCAATTCTGAGCTTTCAGTAACATCATTATGGATTTCTTTTCTATTATTACACAGGTGTAAAGATTCTTTACTTCAGGATCATCAACACTGCGAATCAGAAAACTGTAGGAGTGTCCTGTGCATTCTAGGACACTTACCAGTACCCCAGTCTCTCCTATTACATCCTAGCAGCAGGAGCTCCTGCCTTATTCTCATGGTGAACAAAAAGATGTGTTTAGATACTGCCAAGTGTCCCCTTGGGGAAGAGTCAAAATCATCTCTGACTGCAACACTACAAAGTACAATACAACCTTAGTCATCACTTTTCATTTTTATACTTAGTACTACAAGTCTCCTTATGCTAATCCTCTTTATTGATTTTGTTCTGAGGCTCATCCTTTTAGCCCAATGAATTTTTTAATCTCAGTCATTACTCACAATGTAATTGGAACCTATATGTAACATAATATTTTAGAAGTAAGGTATGTTATTTCTTATTTTCTTATTAGAAACTTATAGTAACAACAAGGGAAAAAAGAAAATGAAAACTTCAAATGCTGTAATGAAATGCATTACTTCTCGTTATTATTTTAAAGGCATATGGAGATGGGTGTGATGGAACATGCTTATAATGCTAGAATTCATGAAGCTGAGGGAGGAGGATTGTCATGAATTTGAGGCCAGCCTGTACTACATATTGAATTCCCAAGAAGCCCAGGTTTTAAAGCAATATCTTAAACAGAAAGTTTTGAGGAAGGCACCTGGGAGAACATGAATAGAAATGCTATCTATTCTTCTTAAGCCAATTTAAATACCCAAGATCCTTTTTGGAGCAGATCCAAGACATTTGTCTGGTCATAAGAATGCTACAATTGCCTGGTGGCAGTGGCGCACGCCTTTAATCCTTGCACTCAGGAGACAGAGCCAGGCAGATCTCTGTGAGTTCGAGGCCAGTCTGTGCTACAGTGTGAGATCCAGGACAGGCACCAAAACTCCACAGAGAAACCCTGTCTCGAAGGGAAAAAAAATGCTACTGTTTGTGGTAATTTCTGAGTAGTGTAGGAACACCTCTTATGGGGACCTCTTGCATAGGGAATGGGGTAATAAATAGCTTCCAAATGACATGGAAAACTTCCTTCAAATTCACGAAGTTTCTCCCAAAGTCCAGAAATCACTTTCTTATTTTAAGCTCACTCCTTGTTTATTCTATTCTATTTATTCATTCAGTATGTTGCCCCTGATATAACTTTCTAAGTTCAAGTACAAATGAGGAGACAAGAGGTGGGTAATGTGTGGTTATACAAGCATTGGCCTTGTCGACAATAATAAATATGCCCTGCAAAGAACAAAAAGATCTAATTTTGTATATGCAAGTTAAAATAGGCTTGCATGCGTTGTTCAGGATGAAAGTAAAGGTGTATAATAACTTCAGATTTCAATGGAGTAAATTTATACATTTTTATTTTTAAGGCAAATTCTAAGATGATAGAAACAATTTATAGCCTCCAAACAAAGTAAAGGGGTCTGAAGAGTTAGATACCAAAAGATTTTAAGTCAATCTAAAAAAGGAAAGGAAGAGGAAAGAAAACCACACAAAACACAAGATACTTAAAAGCATAAAATATGATCTATCCACAGCCAAGTACATCAATAGTAACATGAAATATACACATTCCAGACTGTTTGAAGGTTTGGTGCATATTTTTAAAGTCCCTTTTATATAGGATAGTTATAATATATCAACTAAAAAATTAATGGAATACTGAAACAAGCAGAAAAGGAAAATTAATATTCTGGAACTGTAAGCCAAACACACACACACACACACACACACACACACACACACACACACACCCTAACTTTCTTAAAATCAAGAAATAAGTACTCTAATGCAAATACTCTCTCATGTGAAAGAGAACTTCAGAATAACAAAAGACTCAGTCCACTAGTTTAAGAAAACTGTTGTTGAAGATACAAAGAGAAACGGCAAATTCACATTATACTCCAACATTTTATGTATCTTCCCACTTAATAGAAAGAACAAAGAGTTAAACAATACAATATTTTGATGAACTGAACTATATAAATACCCACTTCCTACTATTTATATGTATTTACATGCATTCACATACCACCATGCACATAAAAAAGGACACAATACTTAACAGAATTCATCTGTAGTATGTTGTAAAGCTAGTCACTAAAATTATTAACAAATGTAATATATTCATATATATGTATTCATATATATTATATATATATATATGTATAACACAAAACTCAGGCAGCTTCACACCAATTTTTTTGGTAGTTCTTTGCTATAATGACAGCCATACACTTTCCTTTATAATCTCCATGGCTGTTTTTGCATTGCAAAGGCAGAGTTCAAAGGTTTTGTAAGAAACCTCATAGAACAACCATAGGATTTCATGATCTTTGGTTCTAAAGGAGCACCATGTTCACTGGGAATGCAATAACATAGTTCCATTAAAACCAGAACTCTAATCCCACTGGCCTCTTGTAGCTTGCCAGTAAGTTAATAGGTAAAGAAGAAAGTGAATGTTCTGGCTGGACAGCTAATTACACATAGAGGAAAAGGATAACAACCATGCAAGAGACTTACCTTCTAAGATGGGGTCTGGATGCAGAAAGCAGTCTAGAGACTCTCTAATATCCTAGGCTAGTGAGCTAGCTGTCATTTAATGTTTCCAGTAGATGGAGCCAAGGTAACGTAAGTCCTTAACAGTGACTCTACCAGGCTGCAGCAATAGGAAAATCTGTTCCTATGACCTGCCACTCTTGGCCTTAGAAGGGTATATCTGTATTTTCTATTACCAGTGCTGTGTGAGCAAACCCCACCTATGTATGGAGACTATAAATAATTACTGGTTCTATTTCTGTTGTTGCAAGCCTCAAGTTCTAATTATTGTAGGTTTTATAGACCTTTAACTGATTTAGGTTATAAATAAATGTTGTGAACATAATTTCATAATAATATGTAACCACATGTCATACTTTTAAATCAAGTCACATTTGAAAAGTGTGCTCTGTTTTAATCTTTGCTAAGCACACTCTTTAGCCCTAGAATTAGCCTTTAATCCGGAACAAGAGCACTTGCTTGATCTACTGGGAATTTTCCCTCATGAAATGCATGTCTCTGGTGCTGTGAAGAGTCTCAGTTAAAATATACAAAGCTTTAAATAATTAAGAATACTTGCTAAACAAAGTTAATGAGAGGTTCATTTAAAAGCATTAAACTGCTTACAGCACAATAGCTGAGATTGTAGATGCTGGATATAAAAGCCCTGGTGCAAACACTTGATGCATGTGCTCAGCAATGATGTTTTCAGGCTTTCCTCAGTGTGAATATAGAAACTAGAGAACAACTTTGGAGAGTAGGTTCTTGCTTTCCATTTCGTTTGATATCAGGCTCTTATTTACCTGGTGCTTTCTGCAAACTCCAGGCCAGCTGGCCCTTAAACTTCCTGCTGATTCTCCTGTCTGTGCCTCCCATCTCACCGGAGGAGTGCTGAAGTTAGATACTGACACTGTATCGGCTATCCACATGGGATCCAAGGACTGGATTCACATAGTCAGGCTTGCATGGCGATTACTTTCTCCTGCTGAGCCTTCGCCCTGCGTTCAGCACGTGTTCTTCTATGAAGACTACTACACCTGTCTTACATTGAGGTCACCTGAAAAAAAAAAAAGCCTTTGCAATTTGACTTTAGTTACATTGGAAAGGTCACAGTTCCTCTAAAATCAACAATGACACGCAGCATAATCTCATGTTGTAAACTTATCTTCCTACTCCACAAAGTAATTAAAAAATTGGTAAAAATAAATATGCAAGACTATGAAATAATACTATAAAACAAGGATACAAAATGTGTGAAAATTATAGATTTCCAAAGAATAAAGCATATTTCAATAAGATAATTATTAAAGTATTAAAAGTATTATTATAGTGGCCTAGCATATATCAATGAAAAGGTATGAAGTTCAAATACATATAATTAATAATAACTTGGAATATAAAGAAGTACAGATCACTAAATATTGGTGAGAGGGATAATAATTATCTGTTAAAAGAACAATTTGGGAAAGAATAGATGTACATATCTCAATATAATAAAAACTGAATTTCAGATAGATTAAAGAATGATATGAAAATCATTCTGAAAACTTTGATAGTATCATTGGCATAGTGTGACTGGTGATGGGTACAGTAGCCTACATTTTGGCTTGTAGACAACAGGATGTTGTCTGAAACACTGGGCAATATATCGAGTATATATCAGACCTCAAAGCCAGCTTCCACAGTGACACATTTCCTCCAACAAGGCCACATCTCCCATTAGTGCCAATTCCTTCGGGAGCCATTTTCTTTCAAACCACCACAGCCATCTACTGCTGTAGGTACATGGGACCTACCCAGTACTTGTGGCTAGTATACCGAGTGAGACTCCATTGGAGAGAACTGGGTTTCCTTTTGCAAGTGGATGTCATTTGGAAATGGGCTGGGAGATGATGTCCACTTCCCTTTCTCAGTGCTGAGACCCCATCAGGCTCGATCCTCTGCAGGCCCTGTGTATCTGCTACAGTCTCCGTGAGTTCATTTACTATCCCGCTGTGTCTGTTTCCCTTTGTCACTCATTTCCTCTGGCTCTTACAGTCTTACAGCCTCCTTGTCCACATAGTTCTCTGAGCCCTGAGGCGAGGATTTGATGAAGATATCCCATTTAGGACTGAATATTCCAAAATCTGTCACTCTCTATACATTGTCCATCTGTGGGGTTCTGTGTTAGTGAAGTTCTTAGCCACCAAAGCATGGCTTCCATCTTGTGGAGAGAGCCTTAAATCTAATTAGAGAGTGGTTGGTTACTTCCACAACTGTTGTGCCACTATTGCACCAACATATCTTGCAGGCAGGTCATCATTCTAGATTGAAGGGGTTTTTCTCCTGGGTTGGTATTTAGCTTTCTCCACTGGTAGCAAGAAAAGTACCTTTCAGTACCATGAAAACTAGTCAGTAGGGGGTGAAGGCTCTAATTAGACACTTGTTTGACTTCTCTGTGTTCAGTGAAATATATAAATATCATCTTCAGGAACAAGGCCTTACCATCGGTTTGTGGAAAGCAAGCAGTAGCCTTGGCAATAGCCAGGAGTCTGGGAGTTTCTAAGGAGTCCCATTGGCCAATGACTCATCTAGACAGAAGTCATTCCTGGCTCTGGATATTTCACTTGGTGTTAATAGATGTCTAGTTGGGGGCATATCCCCCAGCCCCTGTTATTTGGTGACTCTATAGTTCTTTCCTATATATGTATATTGTAAGAAGCTTCTACTGTAGGTTTACATATGACTCCTGAAGCAGCCTTCGGTGTTAGTTGTTCCTCCCCATAACCCCTCCTTTACCCTTCCATGCCCCTCCCTGTTTAATGTTCCCACCCGGTCTCCTCCTTGTCCCTCTATTACTACATATTCTATTTCCCATTGTTTGGGAGACACTTCCATTCCCCCAGTCCCTTACTCTATACTTAATCTCTGGAGTTATATGGATTGTAACATACCCATTGAAACCTTAAAGCTCACCTCTGAATATCAGAGAAAACATGCAGTATTTGTTTTTCTCACTCTGGCATTAGAACTTCACTTTCTTTATGGTTACCCTTCCTGGTCATGTTAGCCATCACACCATCACAATTATCCAGCCAGCAAGGAGAGTAACAGAATTAGGTGAAATAAATACTCAGTAAATAAATAAATACATCCTGGGGACAATAAAGCTTGCACGTTTTTGGATAATTTTGCTAAAGATAGCCTGAATTACTGTTTAAACTGCCTGAACTAGTAACATTTGGTGATGTATTTCAAAGTAATAAAAGAAAACGAGTAATATTTTCTTCACATAGATTCTCAAATTAAAAAAATTAGAAATAATAAAATGTAGAAGAATCAGAGTTATACCTCTAAACGAAACCACATTAACAAAATACAGTACTAGATAGTTATTTTAAAATGACAATTGTGTAGATACATATCAAAAGCAAGTCACATGAAATTTTTAAAAGCACAAAATATACTCTTGGAAAATCATAATTAAATTTAAAAACAGAGCTCATAGAAAGAACTAGATAATTGGAAACCATGGGATCCCCACCATAGATACAGCTAAGGATGGAATTTGGATTATTTTTTCTTTTCTTTAAAAAATAAATTTTAAGTGTTCAATTAATAAAACTAGGGCCTAATGCGGTCATGTGATTTTCATAATCTATTCATGTTTATAATGATTTCACATTTAAAATTATAACTATTTGATTACATAAATTCAAAATAATATGACCTTCAATTTATCATTTCAAAAAAAGAATTTCAAGGAATTAAATAATGTTTTCAAAATTTTCTTCCTTTTGTCCAAGCTTATAAAGAATTTTTTCTTTTATAATTCTTAAATTAACTTCTAATTAATAATCATTTTAAGAAGAAACAAGTCTATATTTTAATAGGACTCTATTTCATTGAAAGTTAAATAGTCTTATTGGTAGTCTTTGAAGAATCTGAAGACTTCTCTGATTCCATTCAGTTCATTAATGAATCATTTTGCAAACCAAATTAACAAACTCTTTCCTCTATTGTTCATTCTTTCCTCACAAATTCATCTTGGTTAATGCTAACGGGAAGATACTGACTAAATTCTTATGTCGTAACCACCATCACTTCCCTAATATATAAAGATTGATGGCAATTTAGAGTGAGAATATTGGCCAAGGAACTAGAAGGGCTCACATGTACCTGATGGTCATTTCAGATTCAGCTCCAATCATGGCTGGCTGTGGTTTATTCATCAAAATAACCTTCCCAGTGAACCACCATCAGCTAATCTGGAAGGTGGTGCCTATCTTGATAGTTTATTTTCTAATACTGTGTCATACTTTACAGTATTCTTACTTTACCTTACTTTCTAATTTCCTGCATGTGTTTTTCATTCTTGGCCACTAGTGTATAAGGACAGGAATAAATTGCTACATTTCTGGTATCCAGAAGAAAACCAGACATTCAGATGCCAAATATTAGTTGTTAAATGCATTAGACAACTTATCCCGAAAAACTGCAGTATAAACGTGAATAAATTGTTTGCAAAATATTTGGAAATTTATTTTTTGCTATTTTGAGTCACAACAAAAACAATCTCAAACCATGTTGCCCTTTGTTTATGATTTGCAAATGTATAGTCATCTGAGATGACGAATTGGCACCATGAAGAAACAAACACAAATAATCCTGTTAAGGAAACTAGATGTGCTCACTTGCCTTTCCTTTTAAATTGGAAATAGCAATGAAGTGTTTCTTAACTGAGTTCCCTCCTCTGTGGCCAGGCAGGTTGGGAAAACCCTTGAGAACCCTTGGTCTTTTCTGTTCTTCTTTTGCTTGAAATTTTCTCTTGGCCAACCTATCACTTTTGTGAGACTGCTAAAAGTTGTGTGAGTTTCTGGCTTCTGCACACATCTACTAATGCTCTAACTTCATTTCACTATAAACTCCCATAGTAGAAAGAATGGAAGGAGGCATAAAGTCCTGACAAGAGTCCCCATATAGCCTGATCCTGATGCCTGGTCTGCACAAGGAGAAGCTTATGCATACTGAGGAGAAATAAACAAATGAGTTCTCATTTTAAAGACATTTGATTTTTTCTATGGAAAACAGCAGCTGACCTTTACTCAGTGGGAAAGTTCTAAAGATATTCAACCAGGCTTCCTACTGAGAAAAATGTGATAATCATGCTCAACAGAAAACAAAGCTGTCCAACCCAATTGCAGACCTGTATTAAGATTTCCCACAAGACCTACTTTTTGCTCATCACAGAAAGCCAAGTTCACTTTTGTGGGTGGTTATTTTTTCTCTTTTGGGGGGCTGCCACCCTGCTCCCAAATAAATGCATGGAGTCTTATTATTACTTACAAATGCCCAGTCTTAATTTGGCTTGTTCCTGTGAAGCAGGAACCCTAAAGGACCATCCCACTTTGTTTTGGCAAAGTTTAGCAGTCACTTTCCTGTGTGTCTAGTTTATACAATATACTGTCAAGCAGTCCGGGTAAGAGCAGCTTCTTGCCCAAATGGCTAGCTTTGCCACATTGAAAGCAAACTCCATAAGGAGTTTCTTCGATGTTCCATGATCTCTAAAGTAAATTGGTGCTGCCAGGAACAGATGTGTCTCGTTGTCACGAAAAGCCTTACATTAACAAAACGTTTTAAATGCCACATTCTGTAGGTCTTTGATGTGTTTGAAAAACATTTATCCATCTAAAATATACCTTTTTAGCCTTGAAAACATACTTAATGTGATTATAAGTTCGATTATTATAGATTAACTACTAACCTCATTTCTCAATCATACATTCCATTTTTAAATGAACAGCATAAGCACAATACCTCAAACAAGAGTAGAAATATATTTATATACAGTGTAACAAAATTAAATTTAAATTTGTATCAATATACCAAAATTTATGCCAATGCAAAATATCTGAGAGTAATAGTTGGCTTTTTATCCTATATTCCTATATTCTCTTAAATTATAACAAATATCCATAACCCACTAAATAACCAAATACCACCCACATCCACCAACTCTTGGAAATGTAGGTGTCGTTTTCTCCATACTGCTTCCTATTGTCTGTGGATGAAGTATCTTTAGGGTCCCAGAGAGAAAATTTCAGATAATGGCCAAGTCCTGGGAAGACCAGCTATAATCTTTTTTTTTTTTTTTTTGATATTTATCACTTGTCAAGATTCAAGAGTTCTCTCTTGATCAAACCTGATCCATATTATTCCTGAGGGAACCCACAACCTATTATCTCCTGTGGGAACAAAACTCAAAAGCATTTTTGATTTCCATTTGACAAATGTATTTTTTGACTTCTTTTTAAAGTTATGGCATTCCTAAAGTATCTGGATTGGTTCAATTTAGCACTCCAGTTCACAATCCCATGTTTCTTAGCAGCTATTGTTTGCTTCTCAGCATTCAAAAAATTCAATATCAACATAATAACATACAAGATCCAGACTCCCTGTGCATTTCTCATCTTATGTGGCTTTTTTCTTTTATATTATTTTTACTCTTTCTTTGAGGGTTTTATTATTTTTTGAAATATTCATTTTTCCCCATGACTATACCATTTTTCTTTCTTCCTTAAGCCTATATACATTGTAAAACACACTGGAACCTGTTTAGAAGTTTTTTCCATCTGGACCTCCTTTATGGAGTATATCTATCCTTTTTTGACCATGTGAGCAAACCTTACAGTGCTAGGCTACATCTGGATCCTCCATGGCTCTCTTGGGATGGTTCCACCTGCTCTTGGGTCATGAAAGGCAAGCCTGAAGCTTGCAGCCTGGTGGGAGGTAGGAGGTAAATGAGAGAAAACTACATTCAACCTTCCTAGAGCTCTAGAATGTTGAATTGCATTGTGGCAGGCGTTTTTACTTTGTTTTTTGTTCCTACTTCACATACTGTCTGCTCACCAGCAGGCAGAAACTCTTAAAGGAGCCGTATCCTCCTTTTTTTTTTTTTCAGCTTTCTCAGGCCCTACATAGAAATTCAAGAGCCTCACATTTGGTACACCAAAATGTTGTTGGTTATTTTTTTCTCTTTTGGTGGCCCCCCAAAGAGCTGAAAGAGCAAAAACAAACAACAGCTTTTAACGGGGCATTCTGTTGGCAGAGAAAGCAGAATATCAATTGTCTGTCATGCCAACGGTGACCTTGAAATTGCAGTCTGGTGACTCCTTATTAAAATATTCCTTAGATGATTTATCTTTCTTGAGATGTTTAAACTTTGACTCCCTGGCCACAACTTTCCAATATTTCTTTTTTTCCTCCATTCAAAGTAACTTCCCTCAGTTACATGCTTGCCAGCACTTTTGACTCTTGTATCTGCTTTTCATTTCAGAATCTCAAAATTGAGGAAACCCAGTCTTTCCTGCTGCTACTCTGTGCCCCTGTTTATAAAATAAGCCAGGGAAGAAATGTGATTTTCATCATCTAATTTTGTACATTTGATGCCACGTGAAGTAGAAATGGGAATAAGGGAAGTGGGACTGAGAAACTAGGAGTTGAGCAATTTTCCTGGAGTCATGCAAATAGGGACTCCCAACTTAGTTAGCTTCTGGTCAGTCTCATACTCGCAAATCATGTCTTCATTCAGTCCCACTTCTACAAAAACATCAGCAAAAGTTTGGGCATGAGGCTACCCCCAAAGTGATTGAGAAGTTATAGGCTTATCTTTAACCATATCAGCCTAATAATGGAGTATTCATACTTAACAAATTTGTTCATCATTTTCAACTCACAAAGATAATACACATATTTGCTGTACAAATTTTGAAAAGACACATAAATGTAAAGAAAATAAAAGTCACCTATAATTTCAGTATCTAATGTGCAACTATCTCAAAAATTGACTGCCTTAAATGTTAAATAATTTAACAATTTAAAAAATAACTTAATTATTATATTTGCATAATTGATATGTTGTTTTGAAAGCTATAAAATATCCTGTGTACAAAGACCTTAAGAATCTCAGTCTAATAAAAAAGGATACAGTAATACAGCATGATAATGCTCACAGTGTTGACCTTGAAATTAGGCTAGATAGTGATCACAAGGCAAGTAGGCACACAATAATCACAATGATAATCTGTAGCATGAATCTGAGAGAGTCTTATTAATAAGAACGAACCTGAGGCCAGTTATTGGGGTGAACACTGGAAGATCAAAGAGACAGAATAAGCCACAGCTTACCTCACCTGGCCAACTTCTCAGCTAGTCTTGTTTCCTCAGACTGGAAGCTTCTGTGTCCTCATCCCAATGACTCTCAGCTGAACTTCTGCTCGGAAGCCTGAAGCTTAACCAGCTAAAAGCTTAACCAGCCAAATGCCTAACCAGCCAAATGCTTCTAGTTTCTGGTCCTCACACCTTATATACCTTTCTGCTTTCTACCACCACTCCCTGGGATTAAAGGCGTGAGTCACCCTGCCTGGCTGTTTCCAATGTGGCCTTGAACTCACAGAGATCCCAGATGGATTTCTACCTCTGGAGTGCTAGGATTAAAAGTGTGAGTGCCACCATTTTCTAGCCTTTGTATGAATCTAGTGGCTGTTCTGTCTCTGACCCCAGATAAGTTTATTAGGGTGCACAATATTTTGGGGAACACAATACCACCACAATAATCTATACAGTATTTTCCTTCATATAGTAGTTAGCATACACCATTGCTGTTCTAAGTACTTTGCTTAGTACATAATTAGGTCATACAGGTTTAGCTCAGGCTGGATTTGACCTTGCTACAGTCAAAGCACTTCGGCCTCTCAAGTGCTGGAGATACTAATGTAAGCCACAGCACTCACCTAAGTCAAACAAACCTATGAGGAAGTCATTATTAATTCTATTGTGGTATATGAGAATTTAAGCTGAAATGTTAAATGCTGCTGAAGGATAGAGTCATCATTTAAACCCGCATCCCCATTTCCATGTGTATATGGTTAAGTACTCTGCCTTAGGCATCCTTGAAGGAAAGTATTTTCACGGGGGAAAGTCCCATGTAATACCCTGGAAAAAAGGTGAACATTTCACAGTCTCACATGGGTAAGTGACTTAAAGAGAGTTGAAATAAAAACATAGGAGAGGGACAGTTTGCATAGTAGAGTTAGGGGGAAAAAAGTACGATTCCTTTAATCACACAATTTATTACCAAACAAAATAATTCTCCCTGGTTAGGTTTTCATTGCTTAAAGAAGAGGAATAACAAAAAAAGATCTCAAAAGGAACACATTAGCTACATGAGGTACATTAGTCACAAACTGATTGATAAACTGTTGTTGCTAGTTGGGTTGCACCTATGTGACCTATGTGAAAAGTAGCACCTAACTTGGGTAGAAGGTTTTAAAGGTGCACTTTATATGAGATGTTCTGGGTGAGGGGAGAGATTGGCATGACTCACAAAGCAGAGATCTTTGATTGTTCATAAGGTCCCCAGGCTCTGGAAATCAGTTCCAGTGTCAGCAGGCCAGGTTTCAGGGACAAGCCATGTCACAGTCTTCAGAGAAGTGACTGACAGTGCAGCCTTGTCACAGCATTCTGGGAAAGACAGCTGTGGGAACATACAGCCTGCCATCGCCCATGCTCTGACTGACTGTCAAACTGTTGAGTTTGAAGTAGGGCCAGTCACTCACACAGGGACACCTGCTATAGTGTGATGCCAAGTCCCTAGAGAAGAAGCATATACTCCCAAGGTCTTGCATAGCAGTACATATACACTATGTGTAGAAAATCGACTATAAAAGCATTTGGAATCATTTAAAAGCTACAGACAGGCCAGACTGAAGCATCCTTTGTATAAATTGCAGAAACATAAAATAGTACCAGATTTCTTTCAATGATGAACCAGTCTCTCAACAAAGTAAGTTAAATTAGAAATAATCCATATGGGGTAAAAATGAATTGGAAAACAAGTAGATAAGGGCATGGAAATAGAGCAAAATGAAATTGTAAAGCCTCCTCCCCTGCCCACTGATAATAGGGTGTCATAAACTCAACAGTACACTTAAATTTTTATGTCAAGGTCAACAAGGAGCAAAAATAACATCTGTGCAATATCCTGCCTTCTACTACAACAAAGCCCACAATGACGGGAATGCACTTCTTTTCCAGGAAACCAGTCTCATTTCTAACCAGCCTCAGAGATTCTGATCCTGTCCCATGAGCCTCTTCTCAGGAGGGCAGACCGACCTCACTACCGTACTTGGACAGTATCTCAGAATTTCTAGAAAGAGCGATGAGTCCTGCCAAGTTGAATAATAAAATGATGTGACCTAAAATCTGCCCATCATTTCCTAAGTCCATATGGCCTTCTACCCCACTGTGCCATGATTTTCTGTGTGCTTGACAAGGGACATGTGTGTTTCACAATCCAAGTGGAGTAAGAACCTGCTGAGTCAGAAGACTGACTTTAGGGTAAGATTTTGCTTATGTCAGGTCTTTTTAAATTTCATATTTCCAATTCCCTCCACAACCTGAATATTTCACCCAGTTTTCTTTCAAGCAATGTTGAAAACTAAGTTTTATTGCCTTACAAAATTTCATACTTCTGCTCTCCTCTCATCATTCACCCCTACAACAGAGACATTTGGACACTACAGTGTTTGTTGTATTACATTTTTGTGGGACTCCTAGAGATTTGTCTCTCAACACTTGTGGCTAGGGCCTCCATCATTCAAAGCCCTCAAACACTTATCAGTTTTTCCAACATGTGCTTAATTAACTTTAGGATTCCTACCTGCATGGGGTCATGTCAGCAGAAATACAGGACTGAACAAAACTCTCTGCTTCCAGTCCCAGAGTCAACCTTTCCCAAGGGGATTGCTTCCCAGTGGAGGAAGACATATGTTGTGTTAAGAGACCTGACTATCTTTAGTCTTTCTCCTCTTCCTGGATTTCTTCTCTGTGCCACATGTCAGAAAGTTCTTCTTCCCATGTAATATCACTGAAAAAGGCCCAGCAACCACTCCAAGCTCATGTCTTTCTCATGTAGAATTCAGGCCCTGGCCAGTTTGAAAGTGTAGCGAGAGACTCCTAAGTCAGGTGCTCATGTTGGTATGTGGGGGTTCTGAAACTCTTGGGAGAAGTAGGACTAAGATCCTCTGATGTGAGCTGCTTCCTCCATTCCTTAAGGAGGAATTTAATCAATGACGCCATCTTTACAAAAAATGGTCAGTATTCCATCCATCCCTGGTCCCAACAACTCTTGCTCACATAAACCCTCCTCCTTCTCGCCAATTGGACTCCCGGAGCTCCACCTGGGGCGTCCAGACTGTTCATGTAGATCTCATCCATTTCTCCGTCATTGGGCGATCCCCATGTCTTTCTTGGGGTCCTGTTTTCCAGGTAGCCTCCCTGGTGTTGTGAGTGGCCGTCCAGTCATCCTTGTTCCACAACTAGTATTCTCCTATGAGTGGGTACATACCATGTTTGTCTTTCTGAGTCTGGGTTACCTCACTCAGGAGGATTTTTTCTAGATCCCTCCATTTGCCTGCAAACCTCATGATGTCATTGTTTTTCTCTGCTGAGTAGTATTCCATTGTATATATGTACCACAGTTTATTTATCCATTCTTCGGTTAAAGGGCATCTAGGTTGTTTCCAGGTTCTGGCTATTACAAATAATGCTGATATGAACATAGCTGAGCAAGTGCCCTTGTGGTATGATTGAGCATTCCTTGGGTATATGCCCAAGAGTGGTATAGCTGGATCTTGGGGGAGATTGATTCCCAATTTTCTAAGAATGCGCCATATTGATTTCCACAGTGGCTGTACCAGCTTGCATTCCCACCAGCAGTGGAGGAGAGTTCCCCTAGCTCCACATCCTCTCCAGCACAAGGTGTCCTCAGTGTTTTTGATCTTAGCCAATCTGACTGGCGTAAGGTGGTATCTCAGAGTTGTTTTGATTTGCATTTCCCTAATGATTAGGGATGTTGAGCAATTCCTTAAATGTCTCTCAGCCATTTGTGTTTCCTCTGCTGAGAAATCTCTGTTTAGTTCTATGGCCCATTTCTTAATTGGACTGTTGGGAATTTTGGTGTTTAATTTCTTGAGTTCCCTATATATTCTGGATATCAGTCCTCTGTCAGATGTGGGGTTGGTGAAGATCTTTTCCCATTCTGTGGGCTGTCGCTTTGCCTTGTTGACCGTATCCTTTGCTCTACAAAAGCTTTTCAATTTCAAGAGGTCCCATTGATTGATTGTTTGTCTCAGTGTCTGAGCTACTGGTGTTATACCTAGGAAGCGATCTCCTATGCCAATGCGTTCAAGACTACTTCCTACTTTCTCTTCTGGCAGATTCAGAGTAGCTGGATTTATGTTGAGGTCTTTGATCCACCAGAGACAAGTGGCCAAACGAATGGAAACAGATGAACTGTGAACCAATGGCTGAGGGGCCCCCAACTGGATCAGGCCCTCGGAATGGGTGAGACAGTTGATTGGCTTGATCTGTTTAGGAGGCATCCAGGCAGTTGGACCGGGTCCTGTGCTCAGTGCATGAATTGGCTGTTTGAAACCTGAGGCTTAGTAGAGACCCTTGGCCCAGCCTGGGAGGAGGGGACTAGACCTGCCTGGGCTGAGTCCACCAGG
>CABHPR010095089.1:19575-35381 GCA_902168415.1 Peromyscus melanophrys
GGACGGGAGGAGGGAGAACAGGGGGAATCTATGGCTGATAGGTAAAGATGAACTGTATATTAAAATAAAAAAAAATCAAAAAAGAAAAAAAAAATGCCCACAGACAAGGAAAAACATCACCTTATGGAGGGAACACTGAATGTGTCTTCTCTTTCTCTGTCTACTTAGTAAATGTGATTCATTTTCTTGATGTTCATTGTGCTATTGTTAATTTAAACACATTAAAAATATTTCAAATTCTGAAAGTCAAAAAAAAAAAATGGTCAGACACGTCAGTCTGAGGCAGGGCTTGTGCTGTGTAACTGTTTCTCTGAGTTGTCACATTGCCTCCTAGAGGAGACAGAAAAGCTCAAGCACCTTCCTATGGCTGGAAAGCTGCAAGATTTACAAGGTCCTTCCTCAACATCCCATAAGCAGCAACAGTTGCTGGAGACAGGAGACTTCCAGACCAGACAAGTTGCCCACAAGTGGTGCCGGAGCTGCCAGAGATGTAAACTAAACTGGTTCACCATCTAGACTAGGGTGGAGTCACTTTACTCAGTTGTCCATGACTTAACATGAGGTGAATGGACATTTCATTTGTTCACGTATCTCCAGCCATAAAACAGATTCTCAAATTTTTCCATTAGTCATCCTGTTTTACTAGAAAACTTCTACATGATCCCAGGCGTAAAAGAATATAGATGTACAAAGCAAACATTTACTGATAATGAATCATAAATAAATATATTACATATCTAAAATTTTACTATTTATGAGAACTGGAAATGTTTCACAATAATGAGATAATATGATTATTTATTTTACACATAGAACTAAATCCAGACAACACTGTATATGGAAGGATTGTAGGGCATCCTGAACATTTTTCAGAGTTAATATTTTGACTTTGAAATCATCATTGCTGAGAATGCCACTTCACTTAAATGTGTGCAAAATGGCAGAAGTATGGTGAGGGCCAACTCAGAAATTGTTAGAAATTCTATCTTAATTCCTAGTCAAATTCAATGACTTTTTAATGGACCTTAGGTACACAACTCAAATCACAGTTTATAAAACACAACACAATCCAGTCCAAGGATATAATGAGTTGATACTTATGCCCTAATGAATAATAACAGGAAAATATTAAAAGTCTGTTTTGCATTATTAAAGCATTATGTTTCTATACTAACAGAAAACCTAGGGTATGGAGGAAAATAGCATACATATCAAAGTATTACATCTGATAGAAAGTATTTTAGGCTGAGTGGCTGATGCTGCTTAGCTTCATGGCATGTATAATGTAGAGTACACATGTTGTATGTTCAGAAACAAGGTTGTGGTGAAGGCACACGACACAATACTGGTGGTGAGTGTTTCCAGGAGCAACTGCAATTCATCATGTGTGTTTGATTTTGGCCACTGCGTTTATTAATTTATTAATTACCTTTCTGTTACTATGATAAAACATTATGACCAAAAGCGACTTAGGAAAGAAAAGATTAAAGTTGGCTTACAATTTCAGAGAATTAAAATACGTAACGGCAGGGGCATCGTGGCAGCAGGCAGCTGGAGCAGGAAGCTCAGGAAGCAAACTAGAAAAGGGGTTAACTTTCACATCTCAAAGCCCACTCTTGGTGATACACTTCAAGTTTGGACCTCCCTATAGCTTCTCTAAACAGTGTCACCAGCCGTGAGACAAATGTACAACTGCCTGAGTGGACAGAGGAACATTTGTGATTCAAACCACCACATTGCACACTCATAAAATTTTTACCATTAGCAAATTTTCATGACTCCACTATTCTGATCATGGTTTCCATATACTAACTGGGAAAATGGTCTAAGTTGGAGTGAATTCTACAACCAAGTTGTATAGATGTAATTCTGAACGGTTTTATATATATGAAAAAAGTACAAGAAACATACAGAAAGAGAGACTCATACACAGGCACACACACAAAAACACAAACACCAAACTGGAAACCATAATATACAAGCAAAAGATGAGAAAAACCAAAAGAGCCCAAACAAACTAATGGGACAAAGAAGCTACAAAAATACCACTGAGTCATTTTGTGTTGGCCATCTACTGCTGGGCATAGGGCCTGCTCTTAAGGATGATTAATATACCCAGTGAGACTCCCCTGGAGAAAACAAATTTTTCCTTTGCAAGTGGATGACATTTGGAAATGGCTTCTTGAGCAGGGATGGAAGCTTATTTAAAATACCCACTTAAAAGCCTATGCGGTGGTAGAGTTTATTATAACAATTCTCCTTAAAAGGTGACCACACCCCATCAAGACAATATGCCTTTAGACTGTACAATAGAAATGACAGACTTGATCAATCACACCAGTTTAATGCCATCAGTGAAACAGCAAATATAACATACTCCAAAATTAGTAAATTATAACAATGTGATGTGAGAAATTATTAAGTCAAGCAATTGCTTCATCCCAAATTGTAGGCACCTCTTTCTGTAGGATTCAGACAATTATTTCTTCACTGTTACTGAATGTTGGTAGCATTCATAGATCAGGATGGGATTCAAGAAATTCAATGTAGTAATTATCTTATCCATTTGTCACCTTTATAGTGCTAAATTAAGAAAAAAATGTTCACAGTTTCCAAGTATATTGAAAACCTTGTATGGTTTTATTTTGAGGTTGACACTGCATTTATGATATAATAGATCTCAGGTTAAAAAATATATCCTTCCTAAAAAAGATTTAAAAATATCAGTTGATGGTTCTGGCAGGGATGGGGAAGGACTCAGTTTTCTTTAAGAGGCTGGCCATTCAGAGTTTGACCATGATCCAGCGAGTATATGAGCAACCCAAAATGGACTTTTTTTTTCCCTCTTCTTCTCTGGGAAGAGGTCACAAGGGTGTGAGATGTGGACCTGGGAGGACTGGGAAGTGAGTGTGATAGGGGTGTATTAAGTGAAATTCCCAAATAATCAATATATATGTATATGGTTGGAAATAAACCTATATCTAACCTGTTGCCTAAGAACAGATCTTTATGACTGAATTTCTAGGGCTGCATACTGACCATCCATAGAAGGATCACATACATTTCTTGTGGGTAGATAGTAACACTCACTGATATTTTATTTCTTTTATCCAAATTATCATCTTGGTAGTGACACAAACTTTGAGATATAAAGATAAATTCAATATAGTTTATCTCCTCCAGAGGTACTAAAAACAGGAGAGATACATATATCCAAGAATTATAAGTTAGTGGAGAAAGCTGAGCTACATTCAGTGACTACAGAGCTGACATTCCAGTCCCCTGGGGAAGGTTGTTTAGTTTCTTCAGTGAGACAGAACCACTGACTGAGTTCTGAAGGCAGAAGAAAGGAGCACCAAGAAGATCAGTAAGTTCTGAAGGCAGAAGAAAGGAATACCAAAGAAGATCAGTAAGTTCTGGAGGCAGAAGAAAGGAGTACCAAAGAAGATCAGTAAGTTTTGGATAGGATTAAAGCTTGAGGTGGGAGGGGTGGGTGAAGCGTGTAGGCAGAGGGAGACTGTACAAAACAGGTCCAGAGTGGGGACTGTGGAGTAGAAGGAAAAGACAGAATGCACTAACTAAAGAAAATCTAAATTTTAATACTTCTCAGGTAGAAAGCATTGAGAAAAGTTCTTAAAGTCTGTGCCTTAGTTGCCATATCTGTAAAATGGGGATCATTTAGTATTTCCCTCAAAAAGTATGATAAAGTTAGTGAGGTGGTATATAAGTACAGAGTCTGGGATGTAGAAAGTGATTAAATATGTGAGCCTTTGGATTTGTAGATATATTCCCTTTCCTCTGAACCTACACATCTATTTAGTCATGACTTTCTACATTCTTCCCAGGACCCTAACTGATACTCCTAGAGAAAGTTAGAGGCCATCAAATATTAAACAGAAATCACACAGAGGAGAAATGAAGCTCATTTACTAACACGTTCAAGTGGGACATTAGACAGGAATTTCAATATTTAAATGGAAAGAGGAAGAGTGTTCTTCAAAGGAAACTAAACGAAGGTGTGCAGAAAGGCAGAGAATGCCCAGGAAGAAGTGACTGACACATTGATGTCTACAGAAAGAGAACTCATTAAAAGGATGTAAAGACTAGGGGTGTATCTCACTGATAATGCACATGCTTTGCACAGAGCTGGGTTCCGTCCCCAACTCCAACAGAAAGAGGAGAGAAGGAGAGAGGAAGAGAGGGGGCACTAAGCATTTAAAGGGATACTTTAAAATAAGGATGTATATTCAATATTTTTTTATTTTTAAAAGTTTAAGTAGAAAAATATATACTTAGGAACAAATTCTTGCGTAGATGAAGCTGAATTTCATAATTCCAAGTAATATAAGAAAATGGTAAAATTCTTTATTAATTGGTAATATTAAAATACACACTAGACAAAAAAAGAATGTTATTTTTCTGTGTAAGAGGGGGGGAGAAGGAGAGAAAGTGGGAGTGTGTGAGGGAGGGAGGGGGTGTTCATTGAGTTGTATGCACATGTCTGTGGGTGTCAGAAGTCAGTATTTTGGTGTCTTCCTCTGTTGTTCTCCACCTTTTTTTATTTAGTTAGTTTTTTTGTTGTTGTTTTTACATCCCAACCAAAGTTTCCCATCCCTCCTCTCCTTCCAGGCTCTCCTCCCATCTCCCCTATACCCACCATCCACTCCTCCTCTTTCTTCTCAGAAAATGGCAGGCCTCCTATGGATATCAGCCAACCATGGTATATCAGATTACGGTAAGACTAGGCACCTCCTCTTCTATTAAGGCTGGACTTAGCCACCCCGTAGGAGGAATGGGTTCCAAAAGCAGACAACAAAGAGACAGCCCCTGATTCCACTGTTATGAGCCCCACAAGAAGACCAAGCTACACAAGTATAACATCTCTGCAGAGGGTCTAGGTCAGTCCCATGCAGGCTCCCTGGGTGGCAATTCAGTCTCTGTAAGCCTATTTCATCTGTGAATTGAAAGACTCCTCTCTACTCTGGATCTGAAAACTACTCAGTGTCATTTTAAACTTATAGCTATCATAGTACTTAAATAATATCACTAAGATTAAATAAAGATTTTAGGCTTTAATTATAAAGGTGGAAAATTATATGTATACATACTGAATTTAGGAAGTATCATTTTGTGACTTCCAAAGTAAAAAGGCAAACTTAGATTAAAAAGAAAAATAAGGTATAAAAAAGTTTATACATAAAAAACATAACTTTTGTCTTGAAATCTTTATATTATATCAATCAAACCAACCAATAAACTATAATCGTTGACTATGATGTTTATTTTCTTCTTAAATTTAATGTTTCTGAACTAAATATGATGTATTTTCATAGCAGGTTGCTCTTTGGAACTATCACTGGCATGAATCCAGTTTGGTTTCTTATCTGGCTAACTGAACACATGCTGCTAAAAAAATTACTATTGTTTAAGAGAATCTTCTTTTGAAAATAATGGTGAATTTTATTTCTGGTCCTGTTTATGTAGTTACAGAGAAATGTCATTAATTCTTTTCCTTTTGTCTTTTAGGGATTATAATTTAATTATAACATTTCTCCCTTTACTTTCTTCCTCCAAATTATCCCATATCCCATACACCATTTCCTACTCTCCTTCAAATTCATGTCCTCTTTTTTAAAGCTAGTTTTTTTTTTTAACAATTCTTTTCTGGACCAAATTTAACTATTAATCATTATGTGGTCATTTCAAGTAAAATATGCTCAGATGATACACTAGTTACAAAAAAATTATATACTCACATCATAGTTCCTGAGGTAATAGGTGTCTAGATCATTTCGATGATCCAATAATTAACAAGATTTTATTAGAAAATAATATCTATCATTAATGCATAATGGCCACGGCCCTGGAATAATTTATGTATGTGGAAAGGTCTAGTAATATTCTTTATGGACCACAGCTGGGTCATTATTTTAACCAGAGATGCACTACCATGTTCTGTTTTCCTTACGCATCATTAAGTGCATCCATTAACTGTCCCATATTATATTTTTGAACAAATTAACTTCATTGCTTTCCACACAAAACAACCTCTCCTTTAAGAAATGTTTGAAAAATAATTAATAGTAATACAGTAGATAAGGCTGCTGCATGTTTATGCCTTTCAAGTATTCAAATACTATTCATCTGCAAAAGATACATTTTTGCCTCATCTTCCTAATGAAAAGCCGATTTTTAATAAGAAGTACGCTCCAAATAAAATGATGAAATTAAAAATGGAGCTGAGGTAGTATATTGCAAGGGATTGTGTAACTTTTGTTATCATTGGTTTCTTTTTCATGGAATACATTATGAAATGTTCCTGAAGCTTCTGGTGCTTGGTATTTTGGTGAGCATAGATGCTGTTTTGCCTGCTTTAGATAATTGCTAAGATCAGGTTCATGGAAATGGGTGTCCTTTGGAAAAAAAATCTTATTTTTAAGAATTCTAAATGTGTATGGATCCTATTGTTTTAAAAATAAAGCCAACAAGTAGATGGGGCCTGGTACAGGTGTAGATTTACTTATTGAGAATATTAACCACAAATCTTGGTTCCTTTGTCCAGAGACCTCAGCCCTTAATGTAAAATACTTCTTTCTTCTCTTTCCTGTCGGAGCCCACTAGGTTTCCTCGTGGCTGTACCCAGCAGGACTGCATAAGAGGTTGATTGGACCACGGGCCTGGGTACCAGGTGACTGTAACTAGCAAGGGGGAGGTCTTTTGCTCCACCCCTTGGCATTGTTAAAATAGACCTTTGGAATAAAGTTCTGGGCCTGTTTGGATAAGGATCTAGGCCCATCTGAGTCTATCCTGTGTTTTCTCTCTCCCTTTATTTCTAACTAAGTCTCTTATCCCTCATTCCTCAAGAGTTCCTGGGGTAAATAAGTGCGGGGGCTGGTCCTCTACACTTTCCACAAACTCTTTGGGGAAGAAGGAGGCCTATATGATGAGAGAACTTAAGCATGCCACAGACAGCATCATTTGAAGAGGTGAGACATAAATGAGGAGCGCAAAGTCCAGGTAATAAACTGTGAGAAGCACATCTTCAGTCTAAGTGCCAGCTCAAGATGTTGCATTATTTGGAAAGCCAGCGTGAAAGCCCGGGGTCACTTATCCCTGAACCAAAACCGCTGAGTTTAGCATAGTTCTAACTCGAAATGCTGAGACAGTAAATGTTATTAAAAATGGTTTTGTGAAAAATCAATGCACTCTTATTTGGAAAATGAATATTTATTTTCTGGAATGGAGTAGAAGGATTTAATATGACATGAAAAGAGTCCATTGCTTAATATACTTATAAGAGTCAACTGTGGGAGAGTGCCCAGCATACCGGAGCCAACAGAAACATGAATACTGAAAGTCCTTTCTTATTACATTTAAACTTTTTGTTAAATATGAATTGTGATATGGTATTGCAAAAGAGAAGTAAAAATGAATCCAGCGGACACTCTGGTAACCACATGGTTTATACCCATCCCAGGGATAATCAGTTTTGTAACAACGCCAAGGAAATAATTGGACTAGGCCCTTTGCATAAGCCAGACAGTTGTGTAGTTTGATCTGCTTAATGGGCCCCCTGGCAGTAGGATCAGGATCCATCCCTGGTGCATGAGCTGGTTTTTTGGAGCCCACTACCTATGGTGGAATACTTCACACAGCTTTGAGGCAGGGGGAGGGGCTTGGACCTGCCCCTACTGATTGTACCAGGCTCTGCTGACTCCCCTGGGAGGCCTTACCTTCTTGTAAGATGAAATGGGGAGGGGTTGGGGGAGGGGAGGCTGGAGGGGAGGGAACAGGGGGATCTGTGATTGGTATGTAAAATGAATAAAAAATTTTTTCATAATTAAAAAAAAGAAAGAAAGAAATAGCCCCATTTTAGAGTAGTACAATACTTTCTTATGGTCTCTTGAGCTAATACATTTTAACACGTATCAGCTAGAGAGCCAGAAGACTTGAGCTTAAATATAAATTTAATTTCTTACTCAACCAGTATTTTCAACATGCTCAAGAAGTATATCTGCAATCAAGTAAAAGTGGATTTGGGTTCAAGTGATAGAACAACCAAATGGTAGTAGCTTAAACAAATAAATATGGTCATGCTTAATTTTGACATAATGACATTTGGTCACAATAACTTAGCACAATGTTTTGATCTTATATTTGTATTGATGCTACTGTAAATAATAATACTAAACAACCAGGCATATAAAATATGACATCATCCAGATAACCTAATGATTGTTAATTATCATAAATAACTGGTACTGGTATATTATTTACTGTATGATATTTTAATCATTATAATATGTTGCTTCTATTTATTAAAAAAATATAAGTACAGTTGTGGTCTTTGAAACCCTCACATTGTCCTTAAAGACTTCATGTATACTGTGTCATTAGTCAAGATGTGAAGGTCTAGACTTAACTTTACAGGCTCTATCTTAGGGAAAGGGCCACCATCTCAGACCACCTGCTGTACTCAGTTCCTAGAAGGACCAAAGCAGTATCCTCCTGCAAACATCCTGTCTGTGGTTTATGGCCCTTGAAGATATCTAGATAATCCTGCTGAGCAGTCCAGATAATCTTGTTCAGCAGGTTTTGGTTCCCCGTCAAAAGTCTAACCCAATGGTTTCAAATGTGGTTTTGCGCCCAAAGTCTAGACCAATAGTTTTAAAAAATCACCTTGCCCCATATGCCTTCTACCCAATCCCAAGTTGCCAATTCCCGGCTTGTGGTTTTTTCCTATAAAAACTCTCTACACCTTGGCCTGTGGCTGCCGCCACATTTTCTTACATCTGCCATGTGGTGGCCCAGGTTGAACCTGAATAAGAGGACCCTTATGTGCTTGCATCGGAAACCTGCTCCTTGGTGGTCTCTGGGGGTTTCACAAAACAGGTACAACCAAGAGGCCATGTCAAATGACTGGCCCACCTCATCTAGGTTTCTGTAATTACACACTATGATATTTATACAGTTTCTAAGTCCTAAGAACATGTTTCTCACACTTCAACCCTGTTGCTAACTCTTGAATGATATTGCTTTCTCTATACCAGTAACTAAAAGTAGACTGATGAACTAATTCAGAAATGTTATAAAGGTCCAAAGATTTTCCTGTCTTCCTACTTCCTCTCCTTTTTATTAGGCTTTTCACAAATAATAGCCAATACAGTGACAATCTACCTACTATTGTGATATTTTATTTGTGCTGAACTGTGGTGATATTTTATTTGTGCTTTAGTAAATAAAGCTTGCCTGGAAATCAGAGGAAAAGGTCAGCCATTATAAGTAAACAAAGAAGTCAGGCAAGGGTAGCACATGTCCTTAATCCTATCACTTAGCAGGCAGGATCTCTGTGTGTTCAAGGCCACACTGGAAACAGAGCCAGGTATGGTAGCATATGCCCCAACACTGGTTAACCATGGAGGTCTGGAGGACTGTACAGACAGACAGGAAGTGACAGAGCTGGGCAGGAAGAGGAAGTGAGGTAGCTGGACAGAGAGCAAATCAGATGGAAGAGCAGCAAGGCATATAGATGTGGGTAGACAGGAAGTAACTTGCATGATAAGCTGCAGAGTTGGTGAGGTGAGGTTGGCTGGTGGCTTTCCCTATTTCCCTGATCTCTCTAAGGCATTCACCCCTATATTTGGCTCTGTTTTTTTTTTCATTTAATAAGACCATTTAGAAATTCATCTATGTACTATTATGATACAGTGTCTCACACTCATATATAACTCACACTTTATAACTCTAAGTTATAAAGAAAAGATGGTTAACTCCACACTTTTGGAATTCAGTAGGTTGAAAAGTTTGGCCCCTGCCCTTAGAGAGTCTTCATTCTGTATGATGAATTGTGAAGGACAAGTCAATACACAAGCTACACACGAGAACATTGGCCAAAACTCATAATTTCCTCATAAACCTACTTCTTGTATCATTTGCCCACACATAGTGATAATAATTCTTTCAGGTTGGCAGAGCCCTCTCTGGCTGAATTACCTCTTAACAGACCCAGATCTTAGGCCTGTCAAAATGGCAAATCAATCCTAACATCAATTTTGGAGAAGACATTCAACCCATGTGGTAATGTCTCAGAGCATCTTAGCTTTGCTACATGTATAAGGAGGAAGGGGGAGGGACAGTGAGGTGAGAAGCTCCTCCCCTTGAAATTCTATACTTCCCTTTGAAATGATCTCTTCTAATCCTGTTCTTTTCCAACAAGAGATAAAGGAAAAGGATCCAAAAGGGAGGGGAAATTATAATCAGAATATATTATATGAGAAAAAAATCCATTTTCAACAAAGGAAGAAAAATAAATTTAAATAAAAGAAAAAGAAATAAAATAATTTCTCACCAGAATATTCTGTGCAAGCATCATTAGCCATAACTGAGTTATAGTATTACTCCTAAGTGAAGAGTAATGAAATTACCAAAATTTACCTCAAGCAATTATGATTCATAACTCAGTTGTTGGGGTAACGGGTTACTCTGAGTTTAGGAGAAATTCAACTCAGTAAGTACCAAATGTCTGTTAGAAGTAAGAAAGTAGGGCTGAGGGGTGACTGTGGGTAGGTACAAGATGCTATTTTTCACAATAATTTCTACAGCACACCACACATTGTGTGTCTTAGTTCACGTCCCAAATTAGATAATGCTGTACCTTGTGACAAGCTCTTTGAGTGGAAGATGGTGGAAACATTAAAATGTTGCCGTGGATTTTAAAATGATATTCTACAATAGTCTATATTCTGTTGGTCAGACTTTAAGTAAAAATATAAGTCCTATGGCTGAAGTAAAAGTTTTGAGGGGTAGAACTAATATTCGACGTGTATTTGAGATTCTTCTAATGGAAAAGGGTCTTTTAAGTCTTATTGGAACAGGAGACAGGGGAAAATACAGAATCTAGACCCATTATTCATTTGGTACAACCCTAAATTGAAAATGTTCTTGGATTGCTAAGTGATTAACTTACTAACCTATTATGAATGCTTGCTGCTGGGCTATAGAAATGATTCAGTCAGTAAAAATACCTGCTTCACAAGTTTAAGCATCCAATTTTGAAATCCTAGAACAGACTTAAAAAGCCAGGCATGGTAGTATATGTTTATAACTCCCAGGGTTAGATATGGGGTCACAGGAAGATCCCCATTGTCCATTGGTCGTTCAGCCTACTTGAATCAATGTACTTTCAGTTCACCTAGAGAACCTATCTCAAAACAAAAAGTGAATAACAATTAAAAAAGAAAAGACATCCAACATCTACCTCTGAACTATACACACACTCATACACATATATTTACACTAATCAATGTATACTATACATACACACAGTAACACACATACAGAGATTAAAATTCTACTATTTAAGTTTTAGTAAGAGAGAGATTCATGTTAATAGTGTGTTTTCCAGATGTGGGAGGAATAAATGAAGGTACAGTTTCACTGAATAACTGGGTGTTTTAACAGTTTAATTGAGTTTATTCTTTTACTATCTCCTTGTTTGGGGACAGGCATATATTGCTAATAGTATAATTTCACCTTTACTCATATTAATTATCTGTAACTTTCTCAGACTTGAAATTTCTCCACTTTAAGCATCTTTGCATAGAGATGTACCGAGAATCCAACTCCACTCTGTTTTTGGTTGAACACACTTAAATGTGTCCCGATTCTAGTTGCTTTATTGAAAGTGCTGGCTGATATTTTGTCCTTCATTAATCCACTCGTTATGAAGTAAGTGGAAATTTAAGTGGATTTTCCCTCCTCACAGGTAAATGTAAAGCAAATATTTCATCATAAAGATTCTTATAGGCAAGAATAACATTTCATTTAGAATTTAGACAATCCATCAGTGCTGCTGTGTTTTGAATGAGGACCATGACACTATAGTTGCATTCACTGAGGCTCTGCACTGAGTACATCTCTAAAATATGTGCATTAAAATTATATCATTACACATCTTCAGAAAAACCCTGAATGTATATAAATTTTATTAATATTTTTCATAAAAAAGTATATCCCAAGAATTCATCTCCAGTCTGTTAAATATCTTATCTAATATTTTTATATATATATGTACATATATATTCATAAGAGAATTTATTACAGTAATTGGCTCAACTACAACATGTGAATTCTACACACTTGGAGACCCAGGCCAGCCAGGAGTCACATTCAGCATTCGGGCACTGAAGGTCTGAGAATCTAGAGCTGAGACATCCAAGGGCAGTACAGGAAAGCACAATTGCCTTTTCTCCACCCTTTGTTGGATAGCCAGGCTCAACTGGCTGGATTACACACTATGACTTTTAATTGGTCTTCTAGTTAAAATGTGCTCACCATTGTATCATCTAACTGGACATCCCTTCACCCAGTCAAGTTGATACATAACATGAACAGCACATTAATCACCATATTTAACCTTAACAACAATGAAGTGTATATATTTGTAGCAGAATCTTAAAAGGTCTTTATTAATAAAAACAAACCTGAACCAGGTATTGGGGTAAATGCTGGAAGGTCAGAGAGACAGAACAAACCACAGCTAACCTCACCTGGCCTACTTCTCAGCTGGTCTTGTTTCCTTAGACTGGAAGCTTCTGAGTCCTCATTCAAATGGCTCTCAGCTGAACTGCTGCTCAAAGCCTGAAAGCTCAACCAGGCCAAATGCTTAACCAGCCAAATGCTTCTAGTTTCTGGTCTACACGCCTTATATATCTTTCTCTTTCTGCTGTCACTCCCTGGGAGTAAAGGCTTGCCTTCTGGGATTAAAGGCGTGAGTCACCATGCCTGGCTGTTTCCAATGTGGCTTTGAACTCACAGAGATCCCAGATAGATTTCTGCCTCTGGAATGCTAGGATTAAAGGTGTGAGTGCCACCATTTTCTAGCCTCTGTATCTAGTGGCTGTCTGTTCTCTGACCCCAGATAAATTTGTTAGGTTGCACAATATTTTGGGGAATACAATACCACCATATATATTGTTTTAGCTATAATTATAATAGAGGCACAGAGCCAGTTCTAACCAATTTCTTCAATCTGTATAGATAAAATGCACCTGAATACTGAAATCCTAGATTTGATTCAAGTGTATATTTCCAAAATGAAACAATAAATATTCTCACTATATTTCATGCTTTTGAGAACTGAACTTGTAAGTAATAATTATGTGTGTTTACATGTGTGTAGTGAATTTGTAAGGCATATAATAAAATATTACTACAAATTATTCTGAAATGCCTGTGTATATGTCTATGTACATTAATAGAGATAAATATTCATATGACATGAAGCATTTCTAAAATATCTTTCCACAAGGATTTAAAGTCACTTAAATAGAGCTCTTCCCATGTCATATTTTCAAGAAATCTCTAACATACTTATAACTGTAATGAAAAATATTTTATTTTCCTTATAGTATTTTTGATATTAAAAATTTTTAATGTTTTCAAGCTGTTAACTTTTCATGAATCATTTAGTCATTGAATTTAGGAACATAATCAGTCATGATTTATTTAAACCTGAGATAATATCTAGAAATACCTTCATCCAGTACTCATTGAGCACCTACTGCATGCAAACACTGTTGAAGACTGTGGGGACAGAGAAAAAGTCAAAGCATCCTGACACACATAAAGTAGAATTATACAATGAAATTAATAGACAAGGATATTAATATTTGGGCATAAACGGCACTTTGAGGAGAAGCAAACAAGGTACAGATCGAAAGTTACATTTCATGTAAAGTAAGCACGGAGCACATGACTACTTAGAGTTCATTTAGAAACGATAGCTATTATAGTTTCTGAGAGTGGGAAAAGTAAAAAGCCATGAGCCAAGAGTGTCCTTGGTGTCTTAGAGGGCCTAGAAGAGGACAAGTGAGATTGAAGCAGAGATGCTGAGAGTTTGCATTGCAGTCAGATGGGTCCAGGAAAGAAAGCCATCCAGATGGGCTTATTGAATATAACAGGATTGTGATTACAATATGAAAGGAAAATCAAGATTTTGAGGAAAAAATGACATAATTCATATTAAATTTTAGAGGGTCACCTTGGCTGTAGTTGGAAAGTTTAAAAGACCAAAAATATAAGAAACATCTCCAATGAGACCTCTATTGAGAGAATCAAGACAAAACGCAACCATAGCTTCAACCAGGTGAAGGTAATGATCAAACGTGATCAGATTCTGGCTCTGGTTTAATGGTAGAGAGAGCAGAACATATTGATAAATTGAATGTTGGTAGAGGGCAGACAGCAGGAGTCAAGAATGCTTTCAGGAGATTGTTTGCTTAAGTCGAAGTAATAGAATTACAATAAAGATTAATTTGAAATTTCAGTAACTATTGGGCTATAAAATGGAGTTTTCTTTTGCACTTTCTGAATCTGAAACATCTGTTATCTATTATGCATAAAAGAATTCATGTAGCAGACCTGAGCATAGAATTGAAAAGACCAGGCTATGGTAGTGGTCTTATGCTGGCATATAAGCTTAGATTTCAAAAGAATTCTCATTCCTATGACTGATAGGAAAGAACCCATACATCCAAAATAGTTACATAATCAACATGGTATGTTCAACACCTACCTTTCTTCTAAAAGGGGAATGTAAGTGAAGTGGCCAACCACCACTCAAAAACTGAAGACAGACTTTCCAATAAGCTTGACTGGTGTAGTAACCTTTAACACCTTGTCAGTTACTTGCTGGTATAATTGTTTGTTTGTTTGTTTGTTTTTTTGGGGGGGACTCCACCAGGAAAGGAGAAGAAATTTGGGATCTGTTGTCTCTTTTCCCCAGGACATGGCCCCATGCATATTTTCTCTTTGCTGATTTTGCTCTGTGTCTTTGCACTATAATAAATCATAGCCATAAGTATGACCATGTGCCAAGTCCTGTAAGTTCTCCTAATGAATCATTGAGTGGTCTTGCGGATTCCTGACACAGCAATTTAGATTAAAGTTTGAGTAAGCAAGTGTCTGTGTATTACAGACTGGAATTAAGAAAGATATAGGCAAGGGTGATAAATTGGAATTGCTTTGAATTGAATTGAGTATGTCAAATTGTTTTCCTGAATGGAAATGTTTTTAGCATAAGTGAGGAGAGGCAAAGATATCCACAAAGAATGAGTGCGGTGGTATACAAATGAGCTTTCCAAAATGTAGAGTTAGTGTATATGGGGATTTTATGAAGATGAATGGTGGTTAGCGTAGACGACAGAGAATCAAGCCACCATGATGTCAGGAAATCCAAAGTAGTAAGGTGCTTGCTGCCCTTAGAGAAGTGATACTTTCATTTTTTTTTAACCCGAATCAACTCTAGCTCCATCATCTGTAGTGTCTCAAAGTATAAGGTGAATATCTCTTGGTTTTAACCTCACAAACAAGACTTTCCCTTTTCCTTGTCTCTGTTTCTCACTACTAACCAACATCTTCCTCTGCTACCCTGATTTTATCCAATGCTATAAAATTATCAATAGCGAAATTCGGTGGAGTAATCCATCAAAAATTGCATTATGCTCAAAATTTCTAAGGTCAGAACTTCAGATAGGCGTTGCCCTCACTGTTTTGCAATAAGTGTGGATGTAGCTAAGAATCTTGACTAGCTGGAGATGGCTGCAGCCTTTCACATACAGACTCGTTTATGCTGACTTGATTTTGGCTGTAAGCTCAATTTCTTTTTTTTTTTTAATTTCCCTGCACTAGAACATTGCAAATGGTTTCATAAGTTCTTGATTCAGATGTCCAAGCTAAGATGGCTTGATATTACTTGATTCTCTCTCTCTCTCTCTCTCTCTCTCTCTCTCTCTCTCTCTCTCTCT
>CABHPR010095089.1:35391-52998 GCA_902168415.1 Peromyscus melanophrys
CTCTCTCTCTCTCTCTCTCTCTCTCTCTCTCTCTCTCTCTCTCTCTCCCTCCACACACACTTATTGTGTATGTGCCTCTTTCTCTCTTATTCTGTATGTATGTCTGTTTGTTTCTCTTTCTCCATTCTCCTCTTTTATCTTCCTCTCTGTATCTCCGTCCCTCTCCTCCCAGACTCTAACCCCTACATTTGTGACTATCCTCTCCGTCTTGTTCACTCTGCGATTCTGTCTTTCTGTATGATTGAAGCTGTGTGTTTGTAGCTCTATTTCTTCCCCTGTGGGTACTTCTCCCTTCCCTTTTCTCTCCTCCCCTCCTCTCATTCGCTTCCTCCTCTTTTCCTGCTCCTTCTTTCTCCTCTCCTGTTCTCTTCTCTCCGTTCATATCTCCCCTCTCTCCATCTCTCCCCCACCACTAGTTTATATGTGTAAATCTCTCAGTCTGTCTCTATTTCTGTCTCCATTCCTTTCTCTACAACCACTCTGAGTGGCCATACAGGTCTAAGTGTACCCGAATTCTTCGTGGCATCTCTGTGTCCCCAGAATGAACATTCCAAGAGGCTCACACAAGTCTTTGCATGACTTAAGCTCTGAAATCCCACAACACTACCTTTGCCACATTCTTTTGTTTCAGCAAGTCAACAAAGTCAGCAAGAATGAAGAGGAAGGAAACCAGGGTCTCAGTTTCACATTCTCTGTGGGGAGATCACAGTCATGGCCCCTTTCAGGTGGGAAATAGTTTCCCATTTGCTCAAATCCTTAGATAATAACTGACTGAAATGCATCCTGGATAGAAGAGGCTCTCTCTAACTGTGCAACTTATTCTTGCAACACACATTAGACCATACTTGAAAAATGAGACTTCACTATTGCATTGAGATGAGTCAGTCTTCCTGACAATGGGTTTCTCCATGCCGAGGATCTTGTGTTGCCCAGTCGTTAGTTCTCTCCACAAACCTAGCATGTCAAACTCACACATATTTCCCAGATAACTCAGAATGCTGCACAAATGGGCTTACTTGATGTTATGCGTTTTTAAAAGATCCTTAGTTCTGAGTAATTTAATAACCTGAAATATCTACAATAGGGACAACTGACTAAAAGAATATTTTGAATTTGCATAATAACATCAGCCTGAAAAAAGTAAATTTATAAGCTATTTTTGAACCATAGCTTTTGTTTTCATAAGGAAAAGTGGTTAGAGAAGACTGAGAAGGCTGAGTTCTTGGCATATTATAATGGCTGATATGCACAATCAACCATATAAAATAATGCTTCTATTTACTAAAAGAGATATATTTCTTGTTGACTTTTGTGCTTGGTCTTTTCTCAACTTTATGGATCTTATTTGAAATCCATCCAATTAATATTTATATCTGATGAGTATAGATTTATCACCTTCATCATAGCCCAACTTATTTTAGCATTTCCTGCTGAATATCTGTGGGGCCACTATGGTCATTAGTAGTAAGTGTCCAATTCTATGACATTGTTGCAAAAGTCTAGAGTCTAATGTTGGATATCTCCACAATCAAGAAAATGGTGCCCAGCTTTCTGATTTTATCCAGTGGGCATGGGAAATTTTAATAGAATCATTCAGAAAGAATATGTTTCAAATAATTCTTAATAAAGAGAAGCCTCAATAATCATTTTAGAGACGCTGGTATTAGCCACTGATGTGGATTTGATTCTAAAGTATGGTTTTAATGAAGTTGATCAGTTGAAGTACTTGGTTGATAAAGCAATTTGAGTAACTAATCCATTCCTTCCCAAACTGTCTTTTTGGGGGGTATTTTTAAACCCAAATTGGTTTTATTTATCACTTTTAAACTTTGTTATAGATAATAGTTTTTAAATGAAATATTGTTTAAGAAAAAAATAGATGTAGTCTTACCCAAGTAGATATAATTTTCCTCTGGCTATTATGGCCTGTGGATTCAAGCAAAATGGCTATTTACAGTGGAATTCTTGAATCTACAGAGTTCATGTTGAAAAGGGCACATTACAAACCATTTTTACCATTAATAAGAGGTAACTACTCAAGTAAACGAAGAATTTTGAGCCATGTTATATACAATATCTGAGCACACACTCAAACTGTTTCCACCATTATGCAGAGATCTATGGAATATTTTTACATTGATTTTATTTGCAGAGGTGCAATTCAAAAGAAAGAAATTCTGTATATAAAATATTATTAACAGTGCACTAATAATTAGTAGGTACTACAATTAATCAATATTTATAGCTGCAGGACCATAAGCCATCGAGATACCTTATGATCAGAAGCATAGGACTGTTGACTTTCTTTGCCAGAGCATAGACTCTCATTATCAAAGCTGAAGAAATATGGAAACAGAAGAGACAGAAATTGGATATGGGTGAAAGTAAATGTAAAGGTGAGGTATGACTCAGGCCTTCAAAAGGGTGTGTGTGTTCCATGGTAAGATATCCCTCACTTAAGCAGATGCAGAGATCCACACCAGGCTGAGCTCCAGGAATCCAGTTGAAGAGAAGGAAGAGGGATTCTATGAGAAAGGGGCGTCAAGATCATAATGAGGAAACCTATAGAGACAACCAAACCAAACTAGTGGGAATTCATGAAATTTAGATCAACAGCTGTAGAACCTGCATGGGACTGGACCAGGCCCTCTGCATAAGTGAGACAGTTGTGTAGCTTGGTCTGGTTAAGGGGCCCTTGGTAGTGGGATCAGTATCTATCCCTGGTGCATGAGCTGGCTCTCTGGGGCCCAGTTCCTGTGGTGGGACAACTTGCACAGCCTTGATGCAGAGGGAGGGGCTTGGTTCTGCCTCAAATGAATGTACCAGGCTTTGCTGACTCCCCATAGGAAGCCTTACCTTTTCGGAGAAGGGGATGGGGTTGGGTGGTTGGGTAGGGGGGGAATAATTGGGGGGAGCAGGAGGAGGGATTAGAGAGGGATCTGTGGTTGCTGTGTAAAATGAATTTTAAAAATTTCTTAAGAAATAAAAGAAAAAAAAAAGATATCCCTCACTTAAATTCCCATTGCAACATTGCCCTGCATTTGAGAAAATATTCCGTTTTTTAAAAGAGGATTTTAAAGTATCACCCTCTCAAGTGTTCTGCTGAAGTCAGACCAGAGGGCTAATGATTTGACGAGAGTCGGTAAACCTGTGGAAACAATGCTTAATTGTATTTTCTTTATCATCTAATGCTTGACTTACAAAATAAGAAGGAAGAATATCTAACTGAGCATGTGAAAGAGAGGAGCACCTACTCTGTGTGTATGTGTGTGTGTAATAGTTTAATAATGCCTAACTCTCACCACATTTAATGACTTACTTAAATGAGTAACATTTCTTAGGTACTCTTTTTGTCTTTTTCCTGACATTCTGTCGTCAAATGACCATGCTCTGGGAATACAGCTCAGATGTTGTCTGTAGTGGTTACAGTTGCACAGTTACACTTTTTGTGGGAGTCTTTTCACAAACCCCGATCCTTCAGCAATGTCAATGCTCACCTCCTCAAATATTAAAACAGCTGTAAATAGACTGATCTAAAAATGTAAAAAGGCATTCAAGGACTGTCCAGTTACCAAACAGACTGCTCTCTAACATGATTTAAATATGGGAATATTAGAAAAATAGTATAGTATGTTAAAAAAATCTTAAGGCTCACTTTGTATATACTTCTGTTTCACTGTTGACAAAAATTTCAGTTACATCATCTCCCCTCTCCTATAGTCCCTACAACCTCCAATAAACCCCAACCCAGGAAATTAAGTGATGGCATTGTCCACTGTTACATCACTTAACCACTCTCAGAAAGTGATGGTTGTCATATTTTCCATATTTGTGTATTCAGAAAAATGTGCTCCATTCTCACTCCACCTCTGTGCCCTCTTTGTCTTGCTCCCCTGTTCACTTTCTTTTTAAGCAGCAAACTGTTCTTCTCCATACAGTACTGTGATCTGCATCTTCCACACTAAATTGGCACACCCTCATTCCCGTCATGAGCCTAATGTTTAAAATGACTCATTTTGAAAGCCAAAATTTATACTGCTTCTTTACCGTATAGTGACTTTATGTGCATCACATTCATAAACAATTGGTTTCCTTTCAACGCCCTTTACCCACCGGTTACTCAGCAACAAGTGTTCTTTGTCCTTTACTTTGTGCTCCTGTTAAACTGTGGACTCTCTGAGAGCTGAAACAGAACTTTGTTTGCTTTTCCTATCTTCTATCATTTTCATTTACGCCAGTGATTTTTATCTGTCGACAATAGATGACTCAGTAAGTAAATGAATGAATGAGGCATGACCTTCAAGAAATTGGAGGGGTGTGTTAGCACATATAATAAATGTGTAAAACTACATGAAACTTTTATTGGTCAGATGAGCAGAAAATACACAAGTGGCATACTTAGTTAAAGGGGTTTTCACATAAATTCTCCAAAGAACCTCTGGGAAATGTATTAAAATTATCTAGCTAGAAGGAAGTATTATAATTCTTCAGGAGCAATGAAGAGGTAGTTGCATACTGTTTCTCCACAGCACCAGGGATTTCCCTTAAGGACCTCTACTCACATGTGCTTCGGGTCTGGATTTTTGTCACAGAAAAGAATTCCAGGCTGATGCAAAATTGGGATTTATTGTTTTAAAAAAAAATGAATGGTGCATACCCAAGTGGTTGACTATGAATATCTCAAGAGAGAGGGAATCTTCATTGTCTTAACATTTAGTGTGTGTGTGTGTGTGTGTGTGTGTGTGTGTGTGTGTGTGTGTACATGTCCACATAGATGCTTTCCAAGTTATATTCTTCAGAGTGCAACCAGAATGAAAAATTAAGCAAAGTTTAAAAATTAGGTTTGGAGATATAAGTTGCTTTACTTGATTCTCTTATGGTAAAAGCTTTCCTTTTTGTGAATGAAATGGTGAGGTGGTTTATGTTGTGTGTTGTTTGTATTGGCAGATGAGAGAAGAGTCCTGATTAAGTAAAAAAAAAAAAAATGAAGGTTACAGTGTGTAAGACATATGTGTTGGCCCCAAGCCAAACCTTGTTTGTCAACTTACCAAACCTGGGAAAAGAAAACCTCAATTTAGAAATTGGCTCCATCAGGTTGGCCTCTGGGCATGTCTATAAGAGTTTGTTGTTGTTGTTGTTGTTGTTTTTCCCCGCTTGGTAATTGATGTAGAAGGGCCCACTCTTTTCTGGGCCAAGCCAACCCTAGGCAGGTAGGCTACTCTGTCTAAGAAAGGAAACTGATCAAACCACAAAAAAGAAGCTATTACACAGAATTCTTCCATGTTCTCTGCTCTGGTTCCTGCCTCCAGGATCCTGACTTGAGTTCCTGCCTTGGTCGTGTACATATGGGGACAATATGTATGCAAATTGTCTTCCTTTTAGTTTTGCTGAGAACTTAAATCTGAGGGAAATTAATTTTCTAATTTAAAAACAGTGGATTGCAATAAAAATTAATATAAGTGATCTAACATTTTAAAATTGGGGGCCAGGAGATAGTGTCTAGGATGAGTCCACTGCCAGGACTAATACTCCCTAGTGACAGAGGCTATGGAAATAAAACTCTAAGGTTCAATGGAGGTTAACAACAAAGAACATCAAACGATACCTATATCCAGCCCAGTAGGTGGCTCCTACTGTGGTGATTCACTGGATAGAAACACATCTCTGTGTGTTATTAATGGGGTGGTTGAACTGCCTGGGATTTACGATTCTGATTTGTGTCATATGTATACATTTATTGGATCCTCTGTGTCTCTCATAGCATGTAGTACATGCCCCACAGACGTCTGAAATCATCCTGCCTTCTTATGGACTTGTTGCTAAATCTGATCTCAGATTCTGTTCGTGGTAAGACATGGAGGTTGGGGAACTTACTTCTTTTACATCATGTACATGACTCCTATTAGTTTGGAATAATGTTCTGAGAACTTCTATTTTAGGTTTTTCAGAGAAGATTATGGACTCCCTTCACTCCATTGCTATGAGTCTCAAACGTCACAGTATGTTACACTTTAGTTCAAGGATGTAGACTCCATTAAAATTTCTAAGAACTTCGAAAAAGTCAACTCAAATATGAAATCAGATAACCTTAGACCTAATATGGGCAGTCTGGGAGAATTCCTTCATCAAATGCCATCCTGTACAAATTTTTGTTGTTTAAAATATTTCACATTAACAATGTGTGGCATGGTAGATACTAATCACATATGGCTATTGAGCCATTGAAATGTGACTAGGGGGACTAATGAAATAATTTTTAATTTAAATTTAGTGTTAAATTTAAATTCTGGCTGTGGTTACCATTTTGGACAATTCCCTCTGTAGTTTATAGTTTATAATCTTAATTCAGTTGTGGTATTTATATATGGATATATATATATATATATATATATATATATATATATATACATACACACACACACACACACACACACACACACAAACCCTGTAATGTGACTGCTGAGTCACATGGCAGTTTAATTTTTTTAAGGAACTTACTATTAATCAGCTTTTATGTTGCTATGACAATTTACCTGACATAAACAACTTAAGAAAAGGAAGGATTTACTTTGGATCACAGTTTCAGAGGTTTCGGCTCAAGTCCTTGGCTGAGAACCAACAGAGCTGAGGTGTAGCATGGTAACAATGTGAACATGTGGGAGAGGCTTCTTACCTCATGGTGGACAGGTGGAAGAGAGTGAGACCAGACACTAGCTATAACCTTCAAAGGTGCATCACCACTCACCCGTCTACCAGTTAGGCCCCACCTCCTAGAGTCTCCATCATTTCCCAAAGTAGCATCACTAGTTTGAGACCGAGGATGCAAAATGTGAACCTGCTAATAAATCTGATAGTCGAAGCACAACATACTTCCATTCCATCTTCCCACAACAGATGCACATTCCCAACAGTGAGCAAGGCATTATTTCCCCCCTATCTTCCTGGCATCTGTTATTGTAAAGTTTACAAGTGTTTTCTCCTATTCTGTAGTAAGTCTCTTCACTTTACTTCCTTTGTTCATAATGTAAACCTAACCATCTATTTCTGTTTTGTGCTTCCTATGCCTGAGACCTTGATCTATAAATCCTTATTGCAAATATATATATATATATATATATATATATATATATATATATATATATATCAACCTTATTTTAAATATATGTATATGGCACACATTCACTTCGTGCACAAACTGATTCACCTTCAAAGCAGCAAATACTCTGTTGTAGTATGGTGTGGAGCATTTTCACTAAATGGAAAATTATGGAAAGAAAACAAATGTCCAGATTAAAGATCTTGAAAAGGAACTCATATCAATTTATTCATCTGAAATTAAGAGTGACTGTAGGGAACTCTGAAATTTATCTGCAATGACTTAACAAGACCAAACACTCTAATGGGATGGAAATGGAGTTCTCAGACCATTGCTTGGTGGCACCTACATCAGCAGATAAGTTTGAGTGTATATTTACACATCCTTAAAGTCTGATATTCACAAAAGGAAATGTGTAGTATACGCAGGAGTATTACACTGTAGGTAACACAGAACAGTTTTCTCAGGACCTAAGTTAAGTGCAAGACATAAAATAGCATTCACAGCAGGTAACAGACTGAAAACCTGATAGAAGTCCAGATGATAGTCAGCTAGTACAGTTTCTTTTTCTCTTTTTTTAAAAAATATATTTATTTATCTACCTATCTATTTATTTATTTTACATCCCTTCCACAGTTGTCCCTCTCTCCTCTCTTCCCAGTCCCACTCTGTTCCCACCCAGCACCAAATCTACTCTTCCTCCTCCATTTCTGTTTAGGAAAGGGCAGGTCTCCCATGAGTATCAACAAAATATGGCATATCAAGTTGCAGTAAGACTAAGCACCTCCCTATGTATTAAAGCTGGGCAAGGCGACCCAGTATAGTTTCAAAGTGCAAGTCATCAGCACATTCAGGGAGTGGTGGCTAGTGCCAAAAAGCCCCTCTCTGCTGGTACTAAGAATACCTAATAACAGCTACAGTTTAGGATAATTCCTTGTCTTGGGTGATGCCTTTACTAGTTTATGTCTGTTTCTTGGTGTAATTCTTTTTTTTAAATGTCTAATTTCTCATTTTACAAATAAAGTAAAAGAGACTATGGACATCTTTTCTTTTAAAAACAGAAATTGGAGCTGGATAAGCTTTACACACTGAACCATCTACCCATCCCTAATTTGTCAGATTAAAAAAAAGTGAAGGTAATAATATGTTTGTAAAAATTCCTTCTTTTTCTTGTCTTTTTTAGATAGGGCTGCTCTGTTTAACCCTGTTATCCTAGAACTTGCTGTGTAGACCAGGCTGGCCTCAAACTCAGAGATCCACCTGTCTCTGCCTCCCAAGTACTGGTATTAAAAGCATGAGTCACCATATCTGGATTCAACAACTATTTCTTTAAGCCAGGAGTGTACTCATGATAGTACATACATTCTTACATATAAATGAACTTTTCCACAACCCTAAGAGACACTAGTGAGCTGTTTAATTTTTTCCAAGACGACACAAACTCGAGTCACCTGGGAAGAGGAGGTTCAGTTTCAGGAACTATCAACATCAGCTTGGTCTGTGAGGTGTTTTCATGAATGATTGATGTGGGAGCACCCAGCCACTGTGAGCAGTTCAGCTTCTGGCCTGATGGTCCTGGGTTGTATAAGAAAGCAGGCTGAACAAGCCATGGAAAGGAAGCCGGTTGGCAGCATGGGTCTCTTCTTCAGTTCCTCACTCTAGGTTCCTGCCCTGGCTTCTCATCATGATAGAATGTAAACTGTCTCCTGACATAAACCCCTTATAGTAAGTAGTAAGTAGTCCCTAAGTAGTTGTTGGTCAAGGTGTTTATCAAAGTAACAGAAAGCAAACTAGGACAACTAGTCAGAACAAATATAAACCTTACTCTCTAGGATCTACTCACATGCTTTTCAGGGACTTTAATCATGAAGGAAAGCAAAATCATATGTGTCAGAATGGGCACACACAGCCCAGAGAGGAACTTGAACTTCACTTCATTTCTTTATTTTTAAAGTTCTTTTAATTTTTATTTCACGTGTATATGTAAGTGCCTGCATGGATGGATGTGGACCACAGCGTGTCTGGTGCCTGAAGAGGCTACGAGACAGTACCAGGTCCCCCTGACCTGGAGTTACAAGCAGTTGTGAGCCACGCACTGTGTGTGCTGAGAACTCAACTTGGGTTCTTTCTCCACAGGAGCAGCAAGAGGTCTGGACGGCCGGGCCCTCTCTCCAGCACCAACTTCTCTGCTTTAAAGAAAAGATGAACTGGTATAAATTTTAAACATGAGCTATAACCCTAGTGGAATTCTGGAATGCCTTAAAAAAATCTGACTACATGGTCTTAAGCATGTCCTGATGTCTAAGATGTGCGGTTGCATGATGTGGACTACATGTTCATTTTCTCTCCTTTCAGCAGCAGTGCTGAATTTCAGGTTTTTATTTTCATGTATTTATTACTTATGTTTGGTCTTATCAAAAGAGAGAACTATCTCAATATAACACATTCTTTTCATTGTTAAGATTTGATTGCTTTTCTTGACTTTTTGAAAGCTGGAGTGGGCCACTGCATTCTCACAAGTCTCTCTTTCTGCAATCAACTGACAGTGGACGATTAGGTACTGTGTGAAACTGGACCCCACTGTCTCCCCAGGGAGTCAGTCACAATCCTACTCCACACTGAATGAGGGAGTAGAAGCAGGGACAGTGGCTACTGTCTCCAAGGAAAATACTTGCAAGATTCCCAGGTCTACCTGCTTTTAGTGGTAATTTCTAATCCTGGAAAGTATTTAGATGCTATACCAACTAAAGTGATTGGGAAACCATAGGGATCCCCAACCAGTGCCTTCCTTGTTCACCCTGAAATACATACTCAGTTAAATTTGGGGATGCTGTTTGCGTTCCCAAACCTGGGGCTTAGTAGAGACCTTGGCTCAGCCTGGGAGGAGGGGACTAGACCTGCCTGGGCTGAGTCTACCAGGTTGATCTCAACCCTCGGGGGAGTCTTTGCCCTGGAGGAGATGGAAATGGGGGGTGGGCCAGGGGGAGGGGGGCGAGGCAGGAGGGGGGAGAACGGGGGAAGCTATGGCTGATATGTAAAGTTGAATTTATATTGTAAAATAAAATAAATTAAATTAAAAAAAAAGATAACAAAACCATGGCCATGAAAAAAAAATACATCCTCCACTGAAGCATTGCCCTCAAGTCTAGTTCCTAACAGAGGGAATCTCTACTGACTGGAACCAATTAAGTCATTTTGGTATCAGTTAAGTCATTTCTTTAATCCTTTCGTGTTCGTATTCTTTACTTGCAGCCACCAGCAGAGGGCAGGGAAGGACTGCCAATGCGATGCCTGGACGTCTTGTTTACACAGGCCACTGCTACAGTGAAAATGTCACTTCCTAGAGGGACACTTTGGTTTTGGTTTTTAGATCAGAATCTAGCTACAGAGTGGATATCTCACAGTGTTCTCCAACACTTGGTGATTTACTATTGGTCTCAATAAACAAACAATCTCTGTGCTTTTAGGCAATCAGTGATTGAGCTGGCATAAAAAGGGTGATATGAGGGAGGTAGGAGAGAGATAGGGAGATATGGATGATATAGACATAGATGATATCGATGACCTATATAAGTATAGATGTAGATAGATATAAATACAGATATATACATAGATAGATGTAGGTATAGATACAGATGATATAGGTATAGATAGTCCATTTCCAAGTGTATAAAGATGAAGAAATAAAGAAAAGCAAACAGATGCTATGTGTACTGACATGGTACCTTTGATAAAGAAATGCATGGCCCATTACGCCTTGTCTGTTAATTATTGCACAAAATAAAAATGAACTACAGATTTCATGCATGTCATTTTTGTGACAAAATGTTTTGCTTCATTTGTCTTTACTGTATTTTCATTTTTTTCTACCTGTTTTAGGATAATTTTAGGTCATTATTGCCCAAACTATTGTTCTGGTTTTCACTGGGAGCAGGATTTGGCCATAAATCTTAAAGTCCCTTTTAGAACTTAAACTTTCTAGATCACAACACCATCTCGTAGCTCTCACATCAGTAGGATGGCTATTTTCAAAAGGCCAAAGCATTAGCAAGGGCTGGGGAGACTGTGAAGAAGGGGAACTCTTGCACCCCAATGATAGAAATGCGAAATAGTCAGACATTATCTAAAACTTGGTGGATTTCCCCAGAAATCCGAACAATGGCTGGCACGTGGTGCAGTCATCTCACTGAAGCACTATGCACAGTAGCCGAGAGAGAGAAACCCACCTGTGTGTCCAGCAGTCAGGGAATAGATAAGAAGGTGTGCGCCACACAGGCACGTTGGAATGTCAACTGGTCCTGAAAACAAGGATGTCCTGCATTTACAACAGGGCATTATTTTACACCGAGGGATAAGGCTCAGAAAGACATAAACACTGAATAATCTACCTGATAGGTGCAGTGTACAATAATTACAGAATCAGAGAACAGAAGGTGGTACAAGAGGTCAAGGGATAAGAAAGAGGGGGAGGAGAAATGGTGATGTGTTCTGGAGAGCCAATGTGCAGCAACGGGAATGTGGTCAATGGTAATAGAGAGTGCATGTGAAATTTGCCTAGAGATTAGATATTAAATATTCACACCACACATGAAAGACGCTGGAAAGTGATTGTTATGGTAATTAGCTTAATTGTTGTGATTGCTCTAAAATGTATACATGTATAAATGTATATATATATAGTAGCATCATATTGTATATATCAAATATCTGTAACTTTCTCAGCTATACATCAACAAATCTGGAATGTTCCAATGTTCCTACAATTACTAATTAACCAGTTATGTGTAATACAAATCTTAAAAGGTCCTATAATGAAAAACCCAGAGCCCGATATCAGGGTGAAAGCTGAAAGATCAGAGAAGCAGAACAGTCAGCCACAAGCTGTTACCTCTACAAAATCCTCAGCCTAAAGAGAGTGAGTTCCTGTTTCCTCATGCCTTAAATACCTTTCTCTGCCCAGACATCACTTCCTGGGATTAAAGGAGCCTGTGCTTCCCAGTACTGGGATTAAAGGTGTGTGCCACCACTGCCTGGCTCTGTTTCCAGTGTGGCCTTGAACTCACAGAGATCCACACAGATCTCTGGCCCCTGAGTGATAGAATTAAGGGTGTGTGCCACCACTGCCTGACCTCTATGTCTAATTTAGTGGCTGGCTCTGTCCTCTGATCCTCAGGTAAGCTTTATTAGGGTACACAATATATCACAACAATTACGATTTTTCAAGAATAATAAGGACTATTTCCTGCTTCTTCTCATGTTTTTCCATGGATATTTGTTTTGATCCTTTGTCCTTGAAATCACATTTTTCTGATAGGTCTAATTGATGAACTTACTTGTCATTATAAAACATTTCAAATTATCTGGTCTATAGTTATATAAATACTTTACAGTTATACAATAATATTTAATTACATTATAAACCATAATAAATCCTTTATACTTTACATTTTAAATGAACCCTAAATAAACTCCATCTTTTTAATTTGATAGACGAGACTATCACTGAGTCATTTGTAAGACTTTCTGAACTCTGAGGAGCTTTTTCCTCAAAATATTGAAACAAACTACACAGGAGGTCAGCACTTACTCACTGCATTCAATATTTATTGGACTTCTGGGTGTAAGGTAATTGGTTCTAATATAAAATGCATCAGTGAATTTGTCTTTCATCCTAGATCATGCCATTGGGTCTACTAATGCGTCTCTCTCCTGGGATAAAACAGGGTTTTCTATACTAAGAAAGAGTATGTCTTCATCCAAGGAGATTTTAGAAAGAATTTTAGTGTGGAATTCTATAGCAATGTTTGGAGTGTGATAAGATGAGTATACTAAAAGTAACAACATTCTTTAGACTGTGCTCACACTTTTCATTTTTATGGTATTTTACTGACATATTTGTTACACATTTCCTACACTTGAAGCACCCTTTATTTATTCATTTGCCTATTTCAAAGTCCAGATGTATATAGAAAAAAATGTGAAATGTATTTTCTGCGCTTTCTGCAATGACTTTATCCTGGACTGCCCATTAAATGTGATCATAACCAAAATGAGAAGTCCCTTGTCATTTCTCTCCTCTTCTCGTCGTACAATTTGAACAAAGAACAGAAGGAGATTTGGTGTCTGTCATAGGGCTGGCTGGTTCTGGAAAATTATGAGTGCTGCCTGCTCTTCTGGGAGAAATGGGAAAATAGTCAAGAGTTGTCTAAGGGAAGGTAGCACCAACTACCCAATTTTTACCATTTCCTAGTTGAAATGGCAATAACCAACTTGTCATCAGTGTCGAAAGGAAGTTGTCAAATTGATTGAAGAGCCAATGACTTAATAGGCACCCCTAGTTTATAAAAAAACTTTTGATATCCATAAAATTGATGGATTATATGGATGGATTAGTAGAATTCTGCTCTCCAAATTCTTCAACAAATTATTTATGAATGCTCATAAAAAATATTTGATGATTTTAACTGAATTTTAACCAATTATCAACAAGTGAGTATGACTAATAATTTGATTAGCTTTCTAATTCTCATTATTTACAAGGTTCCCTATGGCTAAGACTGTTCTAAGATATTTTGAGCTGCTCATGAGGAGGATCTTTGATCAAAATCAAAAAATTCAGAAAAATAATAATAGCTTACTTTAAGACTTTGCATTATGGGGTTATCTTGTTCCAGTCATTGGTTCTGTTCTTAAAGACTGAGGTACTGTAAGAATTCAGCAAATTCTTAATCAAGTGTATTGTTTGGTTTGAAACCTGAGATCTTCCAGTGAGTTTTTCCTTAGGTGTAATTAACAATTAGATTAAACACAATCCTCATAGACCCTCACGTGTCTGAAACCAGTTTCTCCTCATCCTTAGCTTATTTTCCTCTCTGAGAAAAATAACTCTTTTTCTTTCTAAATAATATCTCCTTCCTCATAACCTTATGTACTTCTTGGTTCTCAGCCTTTAGGATTAGTGGTTCTCGACCTATGGGTTGCAACCCCTTGAGGGTCTAATAGTCCTTTTATAGGGGTTGCATATCAGATATTCTGCATGTACGATATTTACATTATGATTCATAACAGTAGCAAAATTACAGATATGAAGTAGCCATGAAAATAATTTTATGGTTGAGGGTCAGTACAATATGAGGAACTGTATTTTTTTTCTTTTTTTTTCTTTCTATTTTTTTTTTTTACAAGACAGGGTTTCTCTGTGTAGCTTTGGCGCCTTTCCTGGAACTCACTCAGTAGCCCAGGCTGGCCTCAAACTCACAGAGATCCACCTGGCTCTACCTCCCAAGTGCTGGGATTAAAGGCATGTACCACCATCTCCCAGAGAGGAACTATATTAAAGGATTACAGCATTTGGAAGGCTGAGAACCACTGCCTTAGAACCAAGGATTTAAATTTTCATTTTTTTCTCTCATCATTTCTGATACCTAGCCTAGAATCAAATGTGATTCCTGTGAAATTTTTCTGAGAACTGTTCATGAACAGCTTTTTAATCTACTAATGTAATACACATAGGCTTTTTACTCATGATGCTAGCTTTATGTTCTTCATGATTATAATTACTCCTGTTTATATTTTAAGACAACTGTAATTTTTTCTGGGAACACATAAGGAACCTATTTACTTTGTTTTTGTTTAGTGCTTTCACTATTTTCACTAGAAAAATTATTGAGTATGTAGTATGTTCATCTAGAACTATAGCATGAAATGAGCATGAATAAGACATCTCTTCTTTCACAATTTGCAGCCCAGTGTGTTAAAAACAAAACAACAAGAGCAATATTGACCAATATTTAAGTAAGCTGTTACAAATGAATAAAAGCAAAAAGCCAACAAAAATCTGGTTCATGTAGGAAGAAAATAAAGAGTCTGGAACAGGACATACTTTTACGTGATCTTGAAAAACAACTAGGAATTGATAAAGCTAAAGATGAGTCCAAGCACAGGCTTCACTTGGTGCATTTGCTATAAACCCTGGGGTAAAAACTGAATAAGATGACTCACAAAGACCTCACAAAGGTCCCAGAAAAGATAGCCAGTCCCTCAGAAACTTAACTCTGCCAGTGCTTCCTTTTGATGGTTGCATCTTTTACTGAGACATTTAGGGATTGTTTCTGAAATGGTTAGGTGCTTGTAATCAAAGAGGTCATGGTGATAAAAGAAACCATAACAATACCATTGCTTCTGATCTGTCAGTAGAGATACTTTGTTAACGTATAGATGTCCAAGTAAAAGAGGATATGCATTTTGTGGTTGTTTGTTGGTCTTCAGAAAGCATTTGGTATTAATTAGTGGCAAAATTTGGAGTATGTCACCTTAATATATTCCTTTCATTTTTAAAATCTTGACTTTATTTGGTTTTATCTTGATAATATCTAGTAGCAAAATGATTGTTATAATGGAATGAGCCACAAATCATTTATAATTTTTTCACACAACTTTCTGTATTTCATTGTTTCAATTCCATTGAGGCACGAGTTATATCAGTGTTCAAAATCTGAGGACACTAATACTCTCTAGGACAGCTGGTTCCCCCTGTTTTCAAACTCATATCAGGCACTGTTCATGCAGATTAATCGTTCAGTACTCAGTGTTCTTTGATGAAACAGTGACTTGGTGGCCCTTTTTGAACTTTCAAAAATTCCATTTTAATTTATTTCATGATGAATAAGGCCAAAAAGGAATTTTGCTTTACATGTAGAAAGAAAACAAGTAAATAGAAAAATTTGACATATCTCCCCTCTTGTAGTTTCAATAAAAGATCATGCCCCTTAAAATAGTAATTTTTTATTAACATTTTTTCCTTTATTTTCCATACAGATCACATTTTCCCCTCCCTCCTCTTCTCTCATCCTCCCCCCCTCCTTGACTACCATCTACCCCCATCCCCATCTACCCATTCCTCCTCTGTCTCCATTCAGAAAGGGGTAGGCCTCTCATGGGCTTGAACATAGCATGGCATATGAAGTTGAGGTAGGACCAAGCTCCTTTCCCTGTATAAAGGCTGGGCAAGGCAATCCAGCATGGAGAACAGGTTCCCCAAACCCAGCTCAGTGCCAGGGACAGGTCCTGGTCTCACTGTTAGGAGCCTTACAAACAGAACAAGCTACACAACTGTAACACACATGCACAGGGCCTAGTCGGTCCCATGTGGGCTTCCTAACTGTTGGTCCATGCTCCTACAAGCTCAGGTTAGCTATCTCTGTGGGTTTCTCCATCATGATCTTGACCACCCTCTCCTGCCCAGCTCTACAGAGGACTCCCAGAGCTCAGCCCAGTGCTTGGCTGTGGATCTCTGCATCTGCTTCCATCACTTGTACACAAATCCACTATGGTGGTATTTTATTTGTGCTGAAATGTGGTGATATTTTATTTGTATGTTAATAAATAAAGCTTGCCTGGAGATGGGGTGGGGGAGAAAGCAAGCCATTTTAAGTAAACAAGAAGCCAGGCAGAACATGCCCTAAATCCCAGTATCAATCATAGAGGCCTGGAGGTCTCTACAGACAGAAAGTGACAGAGCTGTATAGGAAGAGGAAGTGAGGTAGCTGGGATAAGATAGCCAATGAGAGGGCAGAACAGCAAGGCAATAAAGGCGTGGGTAGACAGGAAGTAAATCACATTTGGAAGCTGCAGAGTTGGTGAGGTAAGGTTGGCTGGTGGCTTTCCCTATTTCCCTGCTCTAAGGCCTTCACCCCTATATTTGGCTCCATGCTTTTTATTTAATAAGACCATTTAGAATTTTGTCTACAAGTTACTGGACAAAGGCTCTGTGATGACAATTAGAATTGTCATCAATCTAATTACAGGAGAAGGCCAGTTCAGGCACCCTCTCCACTATTGCTAGGGGTCTTAGCTAGGTTTATCCTTGTGAATTCCTGGGTGTTTCCCTGGCATCAAGTTTCTCCCTAGCCCTCCCTCCTGCCGCCACACTGCCTCCTGCACCTAGCCCATCCAACTGGATCCCTCAAGTTCCCATTCTCCTACCTCCCTCACCCCCACCCCCAGTTTACCCAGGAGATCTCTTCTACTTCCCCTTCCCAGGGAAATCCATGCATCGCTCTTTGAGCACTCACTGTTATCTAGCTGTGGATTGTAGGTTGGTTATCCATACTTTACTCCGAATATCCACTTATGAGTGAGTACATACTACGTTTGTCTTTCTGGGTCTGGGTCTGGGTTATCTCACTCAGAATTATTTTTTCTAGTTCTATCCATCTGCCTTCAAATTTCATGAGATCATTGTTTTTTACTGCTGAGTAATACTCCATTGTGTGAATGTACCACATTTTTTTTTATCCATTCTTTGGAATGGAGAGATGTAGGTATCCAAGGTTTACAGACAAAATGATGGTCTGAGTATAGGATAATTAAGGTCTTTGCAAAAGTTGAATTTGAGCGAAGATGAATTTGTGAGTGACATAGAGAAGGCTGACTTTGTCCATTGTTAAAATGGTGGTAAATACTCTTTGTGGTGGACCAGATCACTTTTTTCAATACTACCCCCCCCCCCC
>CABHPR010095092.1:4955-25350 GCA_902168415.1 Peromyscus melanophrys
GGAGTTTTTCATTTCCTCTTTAAGGGAATTTTTTATTTCCTCTTTAAGAGAATTTTTTATTTCCTCTTTAAGGGTATTTTTTATTTCTTCTTTAAGGGCCTCTATCGTCTTCTTAAAGTCATTTTTTGGATTGATTTCTTCTGTTTCTTCTGCCTTGGTATGTTCAGGACTTGCAATTGTAGAGTCGGTAGGTTCTGGTGTTGTCATATAGGTCTTTATGTTGTTGCCTGTATTTTTCCGCTGGCGTCTACTCATCTCTTTCTCTGCTCAGTGCAGATGGTGTAAGACCCTAACCCTTCAGGCTTACACCTCCAAGCCTCAGAAATGAGAAACTTCAAGCACCAGGAGATGAGAAACCAAATATCTGGTTCCCAGAGCAAGGTGACCACCGCTGTTCTCAGTCGGTGAAGTGTATACTTACGCTTCTGGTGATCTGGTTTGGTGGTTGGATGGTGCCTTCTTCTGTGTTCTCGGGTCACGTTTTGCTCATTCGTCGACTCCTCAGCTGTTCTTGTTTCCTCAGACTTCAAACTGTAGGATTCTGAATCCTCTCCCGGATGGATTTCAGCTGAGCGGGGTAGTCTCACCAGCACCTCCAAGTTGTTGGGTTTCGCAGGATCAGCAGCTGGGCCCTGGGTTGGCCTCTGAGTGTTCAGATCCGTTCTGGTTCCGTCTCACGGAGATGGCTCCTTCTCCGGGTGTTGGGATTGAAGGCGTCCCTGTTCCAAGATCTTGATTAAGATCTTGTTTTCACTAACTCTTTGGCGGGTAATAGCTCAGTTTCTGGTCTTTATTACAACTGCGCTTCAGCGGCCGCGTGCCGCTGCTGCGCTCCGCCTGCCTCCTCAGATACTTTTATTCAGCTCTGTTTTACTATTTACTAGCTTTATATAATCATATAAAATCTGCTACTACATCCATGTATTGAACACTTAAAACATTTTTAAAATTGCAGAATCTGGAATATGCTCATAATGGTGCAGGAACTATAAACATATATCTTAAGAAATAATGATAAGTAACTGCTATTCCAGACCAAGCACCACAGTCTCTACCTCCCTTACAGTCACAACTCCCTTCAGGGAAATCTTCCTCCTGATGCTTATACTACACATGACTAGGCTTTGCCTTTATAGTTTGTCACCCATGTAGACATCCTTATACAATATTACTGCATTTTGCGTGCTCTTAAAATTTATCCAAACAAAAACCAGGTACAATGTGAAGTTTTCTGTTCAACATTATGCTTGTAAGATTCCTTCATATTTCTTAAGGATGTAGTTTATTTCCTTTGTGTAGTGCTCTCATTTGACTCCCTGCCTACCTTGTCTCATTAATGCTCAGGAAATAATGTATGGGACAAATGATTTCATGAATGGATAAACCTGTTAGCATAGAAATTTCTCTACCTATCATCTCCCCAGAAGTAGCAACACAGCATCCGCTTCCATTGGACACTGGATGAGAGTTCTATCATGACAGCCAGGGTGTTCGGCCATCCGATCACCAGAGCAGGTCAGCTCAGGCACTCTCTCGACCATTGCCAGTAGTCTACAGTGGAGGTATCTTTGTGGATTTCTGGGGACCTCTGTAGCATTTTGCTTCTTCCTATTCCCCTGGGGTCTTCATTCATCATGGTATCTCCCTCTCCGTTCTCCCTCTCTGTTCTTGATCCAGCTGGGACCTCCTGCTTCCCTAAGCTCTCTTTCCTCTGACCCTTGCCCTCCATTACCCCTCCCCTCACCCCCAGTTTGCTCATGTAGATCTCATCATCTATTTCTCTGTTGTTGGGCGATCCCTGTGTCTTTCTTAGGGTCCTTTTTACTGGGTAGCCTCCCTGGAGTTGTGAGTTGCAGTCTGGTTATCCTTTGCTTTGCATCTAGTATCCACTTATGAGTGAGTACATACCATGTTTCACAGGAAGCCATATGGATTAATGGGAATAAGTTTACTGCTACTTTGTAAGAATAGCCCCTAATAAGTGAGAGACATAACTGATAATTCTTGGAAGAAATAATAAGACGTTCAAGGTCAGGTGAGGCAGATGTAGAGGGCAGATTATACCCATCTGAGATTTGTAGTAGGGTACCAGCAAAGAGTTAGGTGTTGAAAAGTAAGGAGTTAGGGGCCTAGAAAATGAACTCCACTTCCCCACAGTCTATGTTGGGCCTATCTTGAATACACAAACCTTGTACACATCACTGTCTATGCACACATGTATTTTTCTGAAGTGAATTCATACATCTTCTATTTGAAGCTCACAGAGCACCTGTTGCATGTTTTGTTGTTTCCCAATGCAGGTGGAAAGCACCAAGAGCTCAAGTGCAACCCTCCCCACCAATGTGCCCTCCTACAGGTCCCTGTCCTCCCATGAGGATTGCCCTAGCAGTCACACCAGCTTCTCAGATGGCGAGCTTGCCCGGAACGTGAGGGAAGGTGTCAAACATCGAATCTTCTACCTCTCAGAGCAGCTGAGAGTGGAGAAGGCCAGTAGGGATGAGAATACCATGAGCTACCTCAAGCTGGTATCCAAAGCTGACCGACACCAGGCCCCACATATCCGACAGGCCTTTGAGAGGGTGAACCAGCGCACCTCTGCCACTATTGCTCACATAGAACGAAAGCTCTATCAGTGTCACCTGCAGCTGAAGGAGCTGGAAGAGGGCTGCAGCCCTACAAGCTCAGTGCTGAAAGTGGGCAGTGGCATGAACAGCCATAAGCCAGGTGGGGAAGATAGCTTGCCCATCAACATAGCTAGGCCCTACACTCTGGAAGGTCACCTGTCAGTCTTGCAACAGAGGAAATTCTCAGACAAAAAGTATGTGGCCCAGCAACAAAAGCTGCTGTTGCAGAAGATGAAGGAAGAACTGACAGAAGCCAAGATGGTTCATGCTGGCCTTCAGGTCTCCCATCAAAGCCTCAAGGAAAGACATGTGACTGATGTGCGGGAGATACTAGAGTCCCTCCAGGAAAAGAAAACCAGGTGAGGAAAGCCCCTTTTTATACCCTGGCTCCCAAGACAAAAAGCAGTCAAGAGATAATTTGAGATCCACCTATGAAAGGTTGAGAAGGAGCCAGGAACAGAGTCAGAGTAAGGGCAGGTGAGAAGAGCAGGTCTGTGTTCTCTTTGGTGGCTGTTACTTCCAGTGGAATGAGTGGTTTTTTTCCTGCTGCCTCACACCAACCTTTACCCCTTGCTGGTTAAATAGGCTGTAGCAATGGAACAATAGAGGCATCCAGGTGCAATGGGAGCCTGGCAGACTGCTAGCATTAGAAAGGTAATGTCCCCTAGGTCCCATTTGCTAGGAAAGTTTGTCTGGACTCAAGTCCAAACTGGAGTACAATGTCAAGCACTGGATGTATTGGATATTCAGTTTGAAAGTGACTACCTTTTGTGAGTGCTTTCTCTTCAGTATGCTGTGGCTTGAATTCATTTTTTTCCCTCTAAGATAAAACGGGTGTCCAACAACTTAAAAAGAGGCAAGCTAGGCATTCGCTGTGTAGTGATTTCAAGGCCAGCTTTCAATACACAGTGAGACCCTGTCTCAAAACAACAACAAACAACAAAACATAAATCTAGTCTCTCAATGGATCCATTCCACTCCCATTGCACTCCTTTTCTGGTTCCCCACCAGCCTTGGGTACCTTGATCATTCTCATGTCATAGTCAGCATAGTCAATGATAAATTAATACAAATACACTCAACAGCCTAGGAAGAGAAGGAGGGGTTGCTTCAGTAATCCAAGAGTCTTAGCATATTCATGAAAATAAGGACTCCAGTCATTTTGGTACCTATATATACAAGGAATAAAACGCAAATGGGAACCATTGTCTTGGGTTTTCCCAGGGATTCCTAGGAGCATTCATGCATTTTAAGAATCTGTAAGGAGACATTAGTGAGCATCATGAAGAAGCCTATCATTAAGTGAGCTAGCCACTGAGAAATACAGGTTTCATTACTATTATTATTTTCATTGTGTATATTCATAGACAATTTTGTTTCTACTTTCATTTCACATATACATACATGATTTTATGCATTTTTAGGTTTTTATTTTTTATTTTTATTTTCTTTGGCTTTTTGAGACAGGGTTTCTCTGTGTAGCCCTGGCTGTCCTGGAACTCAATCTGTAGACCAGGCTGGCCTTGAACTCACAGAGATCCATCTGCCTCTGCCTCCCGAGTGCTGGGATTAAAGGTGTGCACCAACTACAGTCCTGTTTTTATTTTTTTTGTTTGTTTATTTTTAAAAAAACCTCCTTACTGATGATCCCTGTAGTAGCTGGGACTAGTTTACATTCCAACCAGCAGTATAAAAGGAGTCCTTTTTATCCACATCCTGACCAGCATTTGTTGTTTGTTTTGTCTTTCTGACAGCCATTCGAGAGTCGCAGTGTACTTCTGATTTGCATTGAGGAGGGACATTTTTATATGTTTGTTGGCAGTTTATGTATCATCTTTTGAGATCCATCTGTTAATTTCATTAACCAATTTATTGAATTGTTTTTATTTTAAAGTTTTACATTTATGCATTGTGTGTGTGTGTGTGCGTGTGTGTACAGCACACATGTGGAGGTCAGAGGACGATTTGCAAGAGTTGGTTCTCTCCTTTCACCATGTAGGTCCCAGAGATCCAACAGGAAAGTGCTTGCTAACCAGCCACAAAAGAAAGAAAGATTTCTTTTAAGTTTTTTAAAAAAATTCATTGTAGGCTGAACAGTGGTGGTGCACACCTTTAATTCTAGCACTTGGGAGGCAAAGGCAGACAGATCTCTGTGAGTTAGAGGCCAGCCTGGTCTACAGAGCTAGTCCCAGGATAGCCAGAGCTACCCAATTAAACCCTGTCTCAAAAAAACAAAACAAAACAAAAAGATCATTGCATATTGCAGACTTTTTTTTTTCCAGACAGGGTTTCTCTGTGTAGCTTTGTGCCTTTCCTGGAACTCTCTGTAGCCCAGGCTGGCCTCGAACTCACAGAGATCTGCCTGGCTCTGCCTCCTGAGTGCTGGGATTAAAGGTGTGTGTCACCACCGCCTGGAGTATATTGCAGATATTAATCATTTGTCAGATGTATATCTAGCAAAGATCTCCCATTCTATAGGCTATCTCTTCATTCAATTACTCTTTCATTTTTATGTCTTATTTAAATTTATTCTGATTATGAGATTATATTCTGAAAATAATTATCTAACAATTTTTTGTAGATTTTTTTATTAAGAAATTTTCTATTCATTTTACATATCAATCACAGATTCCCCTGTCCTCCCTCCTCCCGCCCCCCAGCATTGCCCCCCAACCCTCCCTCCTTTCCTGCCTCCTCCAAGGCAAGGTCTCCCATGGGGAGTCAGCAGAGCCGGGCACATTCAGTTGAGGCAGGAGGAGACAATTACTCTTTCTTTTGCTGTATAGAAGCTTTTTAATTTTAAGAAGTCCCATTTGTCAGTTGTTTACATTGTTTATTATTTACAGAGGTATTACGGTCTTATTCAGAAAAACCTTGACTATGCTATATCTTAAAGCATTTTCTTTACCCTTTCCTTTTGTAGTTTCAAGTCTTACATTGTGATTTTTGATCCATTTGAGATTGATTTTTTTTAACTGGGTGAGAGATAAGAACCTAGTTTCATTATTCTAATTTTCACAACACCGTTTGTTGAAGAAGCTCTTTTTCTCTAACATATATAATATTTTTGCATTTTTGTCAAAAATTAGATGTCTATAACTGCATGCGTTTTTATCTGGGTCTTTTATCCTATTCCATTGATCTACATATCTGTTCTGTGTGGGTACCATGCTGTTTTTTTTTTTACTATAGCTCTGTAGTGCATGAATTATAATCAAGTGTGGTGATACCTTCGACATTATTCTTTTTGATCAAGATTGCTTTGGCTATGTGGGGTCTTTCATACTTTCATATAAATGATGACATTGTTTATTTTATGGGCTAGCGAGATGGCTCAGTGAGTAAAGTACTGTTCAAGTATGAAGGCCTAAGTTCAGACCCTCAGCACCCAGATAAAAATCCAGGAATGGTGGTGCACTCCTGTAACCCCAGTATTGGGGGAACAGAGATAGAAGAATCACTAGGGATTGGTGGCCAGGTAGTGTTACAAAATCAATGAATTCTGGGTTCAGTGACAGATCCTGTGTTCTAATTTATTTTCTGTTGCTATATATACATATATATAAAACTCTGTCAGGAAAAAACAAAAACAAAAACAATAAAACAAAAATCAAGACAAACAAACAAACAAAAAAACTGAAAAAAACCCACTCTGACCAAAACTACCCTAGAGGAAGAAAGAATTTATTTGGCTTACATTTCCAGGTCACACACAGTCTGTCATTGAGGAAAGTCAGGGCAGGAACTCAAACAGGAGTTTAATGCAGAAACCATGAAAGAAGGTTGCTCATTGGCTTGCTTGAAGAATTATGCTCCACTAGCTTTCTTTAAAAAAGTTTTATGTATATGGATGTTTTGCCTGCATGTATGTCTGTGCACCACATATATACAGTGGGCATGGAGGCTAGAAGAGGGCATCAGATCCCCTGGAACTAGGTTGTTAACCACCATGTGGGTACTGGCAATCTGGACATGGGTCCTCTGGAAGAGCAGCCAGTGCTCTTAACAATTGAAGCAGCCCCTACTAAGATTTTTAAAATTGAAAGTCCTGTAACATTTAACAAAGTTAAATCTGTACTCAAAAGGAGCTATTGTAATTTTTTTTACTGACAGGATTTCATGTATCTAAGACTGGCCCCAAACTTGTTATGTAGCTGAAGATGATCTTGAGTTCCTGATCCTCTACCACTACCTCTTAAGTGCTGAGATTACATTACATGCAGCTACAGCTACTGGAATGTTTATCATTGTAGTTGTTTTACCCCTTCCAATTTTGTTTTAAGGTATCTTTTAAGAGTGGCCCTAAGCCAGGTGTGGTTGTACAGTACATCTGTAATCCTAGAACTCAGGTACAAGCAAGATAACCACTGTGACTTTGAGACCAGCTGGACAACTCAAAATGAAACAAAACAAAAACAAGAGTGGACATAAGCTAAAATAGTCACTCTCTAGGAGATTTTAGAGTTCTTGTGTCAGGGAATTCCTAAGGAGAAGATGAAACTAAAATTTAGCAGGAAGCAGAAGAGATTCATTACTCATAGGTGAGGAGTACTGACTGGAAGTAGCAGAGAGCCAGCCCCTGACCCTTAGATCTCTCTGGCACTATAAGAAGATTGGTACTACACATGGCCTCTACATACCAGATGGCAATAGCACCCTGCCTACCTTGGTTTCCTTTTGTTGCCATCACATAATACTCCAACTTGGTGGCTTGAAATAACCTGAATTTATTCTCTCACAGTTTTAGAGGCTAGACGTCTAAAACTAGTTTTACTAGGCAAGGTTGCACTGTCTTCTCTGGTTCCTGATGGCTGCTACACACCTTAATTTGTGGCCACATCTTCAAGACTGGAATCTTCAAATGACTCTTCATTTCTCTATTTTTCCTCTCCACTCCTCTGCCCTCCTCTCCTCTCTTTTCATTTCCTGTTCCCTTGTTTTGACTTTTTGACATGGTCTCACATCTCTCAGACTGGCCTTGAACTTGCTATGTAGCTGAGGATGACCCTGAACTTCTGGTCCTCCTGCCTCCACCTGCCAATTTTGGGAATAGAGGAGCATATCCTACACATAGCCCTTCAAAGTTCTTGTTTCTTTGTCTTCACAAAGCCTTCTCTATGTGTGTTTAATCTCTGTCTGCATAAGACTGAATGAGGACTAGAGGTATAGCTTTATGGTAAAGCATTTGCCTATCACATATAATCCCTGGGCTCCATCCCCAGCACTACACACAAAGAAAAATAATACTTGTGATCACATTAGGGCCCACCAGCATAATCTCCATATCTCAATATCCTTAACTATATCATTTCTAGAAAGACTCTTTTGGGAATTAAGACATGGCTATCTTTTAGGGAACCATTTTTAGCCTACCAGTTCTCCTCAGTTTATGACAAGTAAAGATGTCTCCAGACATTTCCAAATATTGCATGGGGAACAAATTGCCCCTGAGAATCATTACCCTAAGTACATGAGAACAGTGGGTGTAACTTAACATTTCTATCTCTAGTTATTGGTGATGCTGAGCCCTTTTCATCTGCTTATGGCCATTTGTATACTTTTCTTTATCAAATTCTATTTTAAGTCTTTAGCTTGTTTTCAGACTGTATAGTTTTGTCTTTCTTTATTTTGCATTATAAGAGTTCTTCATATCTTTTTTTAAAAAAAATACTAATCCTGTCGATAGGTGATTTGAGATCCCCAATCACTCAGGAGAGAATCCTGGATTTAGATCAGGCCTAGCGTCCTCTCTGCTTTAGTCAAAGATTAAAATAGCAATACTCAGTCTCATTTCCAAGCCTGTGAAATTGAATTAATTTGGTAATTCCACTGTCGTTGGGCCTGTTTTGAGAATCAACTTGGTCAATGTTTGGGTTCAGACCCCAAGTGAATGCTCACAAACTGGAATTAATAGTCTCTGCTTTCTGTCTGCAAACTAAGCTCTTGCAAGATTGTAGAAAAATCAGCAGAATACCCCATCGTGAAGAGCTGGCCAGGCTGATGGCCTGACCTTGCCTTCTTATTTCCTTCAGGCAATGTCTCCTGGATTCCTCATGCTGTCTCCTCTCCACCAGCATCACATTGCCCACACTACTCCCATGATTCTGGCTCTCTGTCATATTTTAGCATATTTTCTGTGTTGAGAACATCATTCCTGCTTTGTATTTCTAGCTGTATTCACAGATGATGGCACTCATGAACATTTTTCATGGTCCATCTTGCACATGGGTTCCTACCAGAGTGAAAATGCCCTGAAGTGAATATTCTATGTTTCTGTGTTTTTTTCCCTTCTACATTCCAGGACTTTGGGAGCTTCCAATCTCTAAGTCCTCTGTCCCAGGAATATTCTGGTATGATTTCCTTTGAGACAAGGTTCAGAAATCAAAAGTTATGTATAACAGAGCCTTTTTAGTAGCTAAGATCACTTTGCCCCAGTGATATAATATAGGGCTGACTTCTCAAGGAATCTGCTTAGGCTTCTATTGTATTCTCAGACTATGTTGGTCAGAGAGCTAAAGAGTTGTCATTTCTTTTTATTTATTTATTTTTATTATTAATTATTTATTTTACATCCCAACTGCAGCTACGCCTCTCTCCTCTCCTTCCACTCCATCCTCCTTCCTCCCTTCCATGCCCCTACCCCTCCTCCGTAATCTCTCAGAAAGGGGCAGGCCTCCCATGGGCTTCAGCAAAGTGTGGCATGTCAGGCTGCCATAAGACCAAGCACCTCCCCTTCTCTGGGAAGGGGAAATAGAGGAGATCTCCTGGTTGGACTGGGGGTGGGTGGGCATGAGAACTTGAGGGATTGGGTTGGGGAGTGGTCAGAGGGGGACAGTGCTGAGATAGATGACTGGAAAGGGGGCTTTATGGAGTCGGGTAGAAGAATTGTCATTTCTGTTGGATTTCATTTCATTCAAGTAGGAGCCTCAGGCTTCTGCATCTTGCCAGCCAGAGATAGAATATTTTTAAAAAGATTTACTTATTTTTATTTTATGTGTATGAATGTTTTGCCTGCATGTGTATAAGTACACTGAATGTGTGCCTGGTACCTGTGGAGGTCAGAAAAGAGGGTATATCCTCTGGAACTAGAGTTGTAGACAGTTGTGAATTGCCATGTGGATGCTGGGAACAGAATCCAGGTCCTCTGCAAAAGCAGCAAGTACTCTTAACCACTGAGCCATTTCTTCAGCTCCTCTATGTGTTTTCTTTGAACAGTTTGTGGGTTTCGGGTCTTATATTAAGGTCTTTGATTTATTTTGAGTTTTTCTTACTTTATTTACTACTGTCATATTGTGTGTAATGGGGGGCACATGTGAGGAGTTCAGAAGACAGCTCTATGGACTCAGTTTTCTCCCTTCACCTCTGTGTGGGTCCTCAGATTGATCAAGATCATCCCATCGCTTAAAACAATTGTTTGTTAAAAATAGCAGTGAAGAGTACAACAGTGTGGGTAAGAGGCACTATTTTCTTTAGCTCTCTATAATCCACAATCATTCTCCATGAATTGTCTGGCTTCCTCATCCTGAAGTGCTGCCAAGGGGTTGATTTATTAGTTACTTATTCTGTTGTGGTGATTAAAAAAATTGTAAACACACATTTCCTGTCCTGACCATCCAGTCCCAAATAACCGACTTAGAGGCTGAATATGAATTATAAATGATCAGCTGATAGCTCAGGCTTGTTACTAGCTAACTCTTACACTTAAATTAACCTATTTCTATAAATCTATGTATTGCCATGTGGCTTGTGGCTTTACCTGTCCTCTAGCATGTCTTGCTAACTGGGCGGCTGGCTGGCATCTTTCCTGACTCTGCCCTCCTTCTTCCCATCATTCTCAGTTTGGCTTTCCCACCTAACTTCCTGTCCAGCTACTGGCCTGTCAGTTTTTTATTAACCAATGAGAGCAATATATATTCATAGTGTACAGAAGGATTATTCCACAGCAAAAAATCCTGACAAACTCGAGGGAGAAAGAGCTTATTTTAGCTCACAGTTTGAGGGTAAAATTCATCATTTCGGGAAACTCATGGCAGAAGGAGCTTAAGGTCACCCACAGTCAGGAGGCAAATAATGATGAATGTGCATGCTCAGTTCTCTTTCTTCTTTTAATAGTTGTTACATTTATTTGTTTCTGTATGTATATAGGCATATGTGGAAGTCATAGGAAAACTTTCAGGAATCACTTCTGTCCTACCATGAGGAATCGAACTTGGGTGGTCAGACTTGGCAGCAATTGTCTTTACCTGCAGAGTCATTTTATTTCTAAAGGATATCTTTGCTGGGCATAGAATTCTGGATTAGCATTTATTTCTTTGAAATACTATGCATTTGGAAAACAATCAATTCTGGCTTCTCTTATTTGTGTTAATACCACTAAATGAGAGTAAAGACCATTGACAAAAATTTTTGGTCAAATTAAACAACCTTTTTTTTCTGTTAGACAGGGCTATTTTCCTAAAGCAATGGTTAAGAGAACAGCGTTGAACATAGGAGAAAATGGGGCTTATAAGTTCAAAAACTTTAAGGCTAGGGAGTTTCCAAAGGTTTTTGGTCACAGGAACTTGTCAGAACATCTTAAAATTATTTGGCAGAACGTCTTACCAGGGAGGAATTCAGAGTATGGTCAGGTTATAGGGTGTGGAACATGTCAAATTCCAGAAAATGGGTCAAGACAGGGTCAAACTTAAGTTTTACAGAAAACAAGGATGAACTTATTTTGACCTTGTAATAAGATGGCTTCTAATCTTAAGATAGAGCCAGGCTGGTCCACCAGCTGCTGCTGTTTTGATGGTGATGCTTTGAATATGATTATTTTTATTTTCCTCTGGCTCTTTTTTTGGGTTTATAGGGTTTTGTTTGGAGATAGGGTTTCTCTTTGTAGCCTTGACTATCTTGGAATTTGCTCTGTTTTGGCGTTCAAAGGTTTCGCTGTGATGATTCTGTGTGTAATTTTACTCGCTTTCAGCCCTGCTTTTTAAATGCTGTTCTTTCTGTGAATCCCTTGGTTTTATTCTTGTTCTTTTGCTGATTTCTCCTACTTTATATGACCTTTACAAGTGAGAATGTGTCACCCAAGTTCTGCAGCTCATTCTTCCTTACACTGCCTCAAGATGTTGCTAGCTTTGCTTCATGAAACTCTGGATTTCTCAAAGAAAGCACAGTAGGCACCAGTTGATGATTGGAACATCTAAGACTGTAATGAGGGAGGAGAGAGAATGGAGAAGGTTGGATTGATTAATCTGCTGCCAGTTGACATGGAACCCCTTTATGGGGTGAGTAGAGGTAGCACAGTCTGGCAGGGGTATTATTCAGAGCCAGATGGGGCTGAAAGGGCAAGAATCCCATTAGACAATTTGGACTCTCAGGCCCCAGTGGCTTTGACCTCTACTCCATTCCAGTCAGCTAGTTGCACCACTGTCTAATCTCCATTTTTATCGTCCTTGAAAAAATAAACCCTATTAGCAGTCACTCCTTGTCACCCTGATTCTCAGCCCCTGGCATTCACTCATCTGTTCATGTTTATGGACATTGCATACAAATGGAAGTTTACTCAGTGTGGTCTTTTGTGACTTTCCATGCTCTATAATAGAGATACATTTATGGAGTAACTACTACAACCTTAACACTGCTCCTGGGAATGTTTGGGTGATTTGATAGCATGTACAGATAGCTTAAATTTTCTTTTCGGGGCAGTGGTGGCGCATGCCTTTTGATCTCAGCACTCAGGAGGCAGAGCCAGGTGGATCTCTGTGAGTTCGAGGCCAGCCTGGTCTACAGAGATCCAGGACAGGCACCAAAACTACACAGAGAAACCCTGTCTCAAAAAACCAAAAAAAAAATTCTTTTCTACACTTTTTAGTCTATGGCACATTTGGTAAGACTTTTACTAGACAGTAATTGTAAATAATGTCTATCAGTGTAAGTATTCCCAAGCAGAGGTAGAGGAGGCAGCCATCTTTGACTAAATTCTAGTGGGGGGTTTGGTGGGGGTGGGGTAGTAAATCTAGCTGCAAGGTGCCAGCATGAGCTCTGAGTAAGCTACAGAGGGAATATTACTTTCCTTCTTGCTTTCTAGACAATCAATGATGGAAGAACAGGTGAATGATCACTTGCAGAGATACCTGGATGAGATTTGCCACCTCAAACAGCATTTGGCATGCACTGAAGAAAAAATGGCCTATTTGTCCTATGAAAGAGCCAAGGAAATATGGGTGAGGGCCTCAGGGAGAAAGGGCTGGGGGTGGTGGTGGTGATGAGTGAATCTATCTGTATGCTCCCAAGCCAAGACAAGAGAAGATCTTGTAGCTGTGACTACCTGGTGGTGCTTTAGAACCAACAGTGTTTACCTTGCATGTCTATGTAAGCTCCACTCCTTACCAAGCTGCTTTGTGAACTTTGGACTGTGCTTCTCATCCTGTCAGGGCAATCACTGAGCCATAGCATGGAGTCTGTGAGCAACAGATCAGGGAGGGGTAAAGCCTGACAAGCCCAAGTGATGCTGAGGTGTTTGCATTGCTAGTAGAGGGAAAGCTTCTGGGAACCCTTTCTTTGGGTCTACCTTCCTGCCCCTTAGTCCTTGCCACACTCATAGCTCCTATCCTGTCCCTGATTATCCCTTTCCCACCTAGGTCCTCAGTTTCAGCAGTAGATGAGGACCAGGACCCACTAGCCCAGCACTGCACAACAACTGTCTTGTCTCCACTGTGCATGTCCTAGAAGTTCTCCCTATCTCTCCTAAGAGATTCAACTCATCAGGTGTGATGGCACAGGCCTTTAATCCCAGGACTTGGGAGGAAGAGGCAAGCAGATCTCTAAGTTTGAGAACAGCCTTGTCTTCATAGCAAGTTTCAGGTCAGCTGGAACTATACAGTGAGATCTTGTCTCAAATAAACAAACACATAAATAAATAAATAAATAAATAAATAAATAAATAAATAAATAAATAAATAGAACTTTTTTTTTTATTTCAACAGTATTTCTTGAACACCCCTAAGCAAATAAATTACTAAATTAGATAAACACATTTCTGTTCTGACATCTGGTGAGTATATGTGTTTATTACCTACAGGATGTAATGGAGACTTTCAAGAGCAGAATAGCCAAGCTAGAAACTCTACAGCAAGCTACCCAACTGGAGATGATGGCCAGCATCAGAACCCGTCCCAAGGACTTTTTGTTCAGATTCATAAGCCTGCTTCTTACACTGACCACTATCCTCTTGGTCTTGGTCTCTACCTTGTGTTCTTGCCCCTTGCCCCTGCTCAACTCCCGCCTGCGCACATTCACTATATTTGTGTTGATTGGCCTTGGAATTTTGGCCTGGCAGAAGCGGCATATCATCTCCATCATGGACTGGCAGGCCTGGGTTCCCTTTAAGTGGAGAACAGACTTCAAGGATGCTAAGCCTCTATTAGATGGACACTGAAGGGCAAGGAGTCTCAACCACTTGAATTTGTTCATTACTTCCCTCTTTCCAGATGTTGAGGGCATCCAGTAAGCCTTCCCTAGAGAGCTACTTTGTTGCCCTCATTTTCTTAATTCTGTAACCACCAGCCCAGTGAGATATATGCAGATGCCAACTTGCCTTCTCCTTCCAATTTTCCATGATCTTTTCATAATATCTATAGACATGGGGATTGGATTAAAAATGAAAGAAACCATATGTTCTGGTCTCTTTGTCTACATTGTACTCTCTCCAGGCCCGGTGCCTGAACACCCAGTAGCTTAGATAACCCCAAATTGTAGTAGTCATCTCTGGAACTTTGATTAGGCAAGGGGAAATTATGTTTATTTCATAATGATGGAGGAGGAAGGAGGTAAGACATGGCCAAAGCTTTGGTGGATGGGACAGGTTGGAGGCAGACCTCATGCAGGTGACACTGAAGAGACAGAGGAGACTTCTGTTTTGGAGGTGCTGGAAAGTTCAGAGATATCATCAACTTTCTTTCCAAAGAGCTGTAAGATGCAGTTTCGAAACTAGAAGGACAGAAAACATTATTCGGCAAAGCAGAAACGGCTAGTGCACTGTGCTAAAGGTGAGGCTTGAGGCATTTGGTACTGTCACTTTGTGTATGTACACCTTCCCTTCTCCCATTTGGAATAATATGAGTGGGATGAGGAAGGCTCAGCTAATTCCTTACACATATGAATAGAGGAGGTCTGAATCATCTAATTTAGTGGTTAATGGTGATTGTAGTTTAATTGTGACTGCTCCTAAAAAATGCCAAATCCTAATTACTGGAACCTGTGACTGTACCTTTTTTGGAACTGGAGTCTTTGCACATGTATGTTCGATGAGGTCATACTGGATTAGCATTGTCACTAGTCCAGTGACCAGTGTTCTTGTGAGAAGAGGAAGATTTAGATAATATTTAACATCCAGAGAAATAACTATGTGAAGAATAATATTGGGACAGCATGTTTGTGAGTAGTAGGACAAGGGAAGCTAGGAGAGAGACACAAGACTGATACTGTCTCAGCACCTCCAGAAGGAACAATAATAATGCTGACACCTAGACCTCAGATTTCTGGCCTCTGGAACTGTGAGAAACTTAATTCCTATTTTCTTGTTTTGTTTGCTTGTTTGTTGCTGAGCTAGGAACTTAGGCTAAAGGTTTGTGTATGTTAGGCAAGTACTCTGTCACTGAACTACAGTTGTGTTGTTTTAAGCCACAAAGCTTGTGGAATTTATTGTGGTAGCCTCAGGATACTTAGGCAGTGACCAAAACCAATGCCATCTAAGGAGCTCAACTAAAAAGCTTTGAGAACCCAAAGTAAAAGTGTCACTAATTTCAGCTCTATTTATGACTATCTCCATTCCCTCTCACATTAAAACTCTCAAAATGAAAACACTTAAGTGTTGACATTGACAACATTAGAGATGGGCTAAATAACAACATGAACTTGGCTGAAAAACTGGCAGATAAGGCAAGAAATTCATTCAACATCTACTTACTGGGTTTTCACTTCATGCCTGACTTTATTCTGGAGGGACATAGCAATGAACAAGAATGGAATCCCCTGTTCCAATTTTCTTGGAATAAAGCAGAATGAGTGAAAGTAAAATTTGCACACCTGGCCACCTTTGTTTCCTGTCTTTCACAAGGATCTCTTTCTAGAACTGCTTTCAGTTTTTGGCAGAGGAGATCTGGGGTGGGGCACTTGCCTGGCATGCACCAGACCTTGTGTTCCATCCCAAGCACCAGAGGAAGGAAGACAATAGAGGAAAGAGGAGTCAATTGGAAGGACTCACAGAGTCTGATGAAATGAGAGGACCCAGTGAACACTTCAGATTACTAATAACTCATACAGTAGATACCCCTTAATGAAGTGCATGTGATGGATTCAAGGAAGAGGAAAGCAAATGGCACTCAGAAGGTGATGAACCTCTTAAGGTTAACCTATAACCTACCAGGATGGTTTACGAGTCATAGCAATTGTGTCAAAGTCCAATATGATAGCTAAGGATAGTTGTCATCAGACAAGACTGGACAAAGCCATAGCATGCTCTCTCTGAACTAATTCATGAGCTCATAAAAGCTCTTGAACTCTTAGCTAGTATAGCTAAGAAAGGTTAAACTTATCAGGAGGCAAAAATCCCAAAGTCAAGGTTTGAAAATGGAAAAATTTGGAGTTGAATCTGTAAACACAAGAGGAGCAGAACCAGCTAGTGTCATTGCATGCTCACTGAGTGCTTAGTACATCTGGATTATAACAGCACCCTTTGAAGATTCCTGTCCATAGTTGTGGGGTCATCAGAAGGGAAGAACTTGCAGTGCACTGCGCTTTCTTAAGTACCAGACTCAGGTGGAGACCGTGCAAGGATAACAGAGCTCATGGTTGAGAGGAGGTCTGAGAGGGTGGATCACATGCAAAGCCTTCTCACACTCGTTTTCTTGGAGGCACATCATCAGTCCCCACCCCCAGGTTCTCCACAAAGCTTTCTCATTGATGACTTGATTCCAGGTAAGAACCTTCACTGAGTTATGGGCCATTTTGAATTTGATCTGCTCATGCCCTTGCTTACCTGCCGGTTCATAAAGACATAGATAATGGGGTTGTAGATAGTGGCACTTTTGGCAAAGTAGGATGGTATGGAGGCCACAAGAGGGTGGAAGGCATAGCCAGGGTGGGCAGTAGCAAAGCATGCAAAGAAAGTATAGGGCCCCCAGCAGAGGCAATATGCAAAGACCATCACCACCACCATTCGTGTCACCTCCCTCTCGGCCTTCTGGGTGGACTCAGATTCTTTCTGTTGCTTTGCCACCTAGAGAAGACAAGAACAGTGAATGGAGGAGTCAGTTAGGGTTCTATATTTGGAGGGACTATTGGTGTTGCTCAGGCACTGACAAGAAGAGGGTTACCTAGGGATCTATGGGGAGTAGGAAATAGTCCACCTAGTATCCCAATCCTGCTTCCCACCCTAAGTCAGAGAATGACTTGACTTGGGAGCCAGAGTGGTCCTGGAGCTTTGTAGGAGTTCCTGTAGGCCTTGAGGTAACAAGTGGCTGGCCTGGCCAAGGTCAACCCTCAGACCAGACTTTTGAAGCTGTTGCCCGTAGTTTCATAGAAGTTTGCGAAAGAGAACTAAGGAGACTGAGTTTAGCCTTTATATGATCCCTTCCAAGAAGATCTAGTCTTGTGCTCAGGTTTGAGTCTGGAGTCTTGAACTGAGCCCTAGAAGTCAAGTTCGCTTTAACTAAACCGGGCCTGGCAGGGTGCCCAGTGGCAATGCAAGAGCCATATACACACTTCACCCAGGCTTTCTAAAGGATAGAGGTCAGCCATTATCTGCCATAGAAGGTTAGCTGTAAAAGGAACCATGAGGGCTAGAATCTGGGGAGAGCTGAAACAGCAGTGATGGGTTTTACTAGCCAAGAGCTAATACTGCTAAAGCTTGAAGGAAACCCTGTGGGAGCTAGCTAAATTGATTCTGATATGAGACCACCAACCCAGGGACCAAATTGCAGCCTTCATTACAAGACACTAAAGTGAGTGGAGCCTCCTGGTGGAGCTCATGGTATTTTCTAGAAAGAGCTTATAAATACCCATTCATGTAGGGGTGAGCACAAAGCAGCTTCATATAGGAAAAGTACCACCTGGAGGGACTTTCTGTTACACAGGGTCCCAGCAATGAACAAAAAGTAAATGGTAGGAGAGTTGTTGGACAAGGGACAATTTATGCTGGAGAGGGAGACCAGTAGAGGAGCACAGAGCTCTTAGCATACAGTACCCAGCTCACACATCCCCTTACTATCATTTTTTTTTTTTTTGCGGGATAATCCCCAGTGGTAGCCTGGCCTGGGTAGGGATGTTGATGGGTTAGGGACTGCTGACAGAATTGGCTTCCTAAGATGGAACACCAGACACAGGACAGTGGAGAGCAGGTCTGAGGGCAAATAGCACCCTTGAGTCCACTTCTTGGTCGTCCTTGGTGGTGGTTTGAATGAGAGTGCCCTCCATAGGCTCATATATTTGAATGTTTGGTCCCTAGTTGGTGGAAATGTTTTGGAAGGATTAGGAGGTTTGGCCTTGTTGAAGGAGATGTATCATTAGGGGTGAGCTTTGAGGTTTCAAAAGACCATGCCAGGGTCAGGTTATCTCTCTCTGCCTCCAACTTACAGATCAGGATGTAAGCTCTCAGATACTGCTCCAGCACCATGCCTGCTTGCCTGCCACCATGCTCCCCACCACAATGGTCATAGACTCACCCTCTGAAACTATAAGCATCCCCTAATTAAATGCTTTCTTTTACAGGTTGCCTTGGTCATGATGTCTCTTCACAGCAATAGAACAATAACTAAGACTCCTGTGAAGGGAATGCAGGTGCTCTGTTGTTTATGCTCTGTAGGAGGATTGTTCTGGGCCAGGGGAAAGGCACAGTTCTGCTCCCTTACTGGGTCCTCTAGGAATGGGCAGGCAGTGACTTTCCATCCCATAGGATTGAGAACAAGGAAGCAAAGGTTGAGACTTCAAGAACTTCATTCATGTATATCAATCTTGTTGTGTCTGGATGACACTGTATCCTTGGAGCTGTTCACCACCTCTAGATTTTACAATCTTTCTGACTCCTTTTCTGCACAGATACTTGAGCCCTGAGGATTGGGGTTTGATAAAGACATCCCATTTAGGGCTGTCACAGTACACATACAAGACCTGCACAAATTTAAACCATACAAAATTCTAGCACAGAGAGGTAGAAGTCCCACCCCTAAACAAGAAGCTATTTGCAACTGATACATGCTGGAAAAGGGAAAATCAGTTTTCTCCAATGGAATGTCACTAGGTATATCTACCACACTCCAGGAAGCTACTCCATACCCAGGAGTAGCTTCTAACATAAAATAGACTCCATGTTTTTGTTGTTATTGTTTGTTTGCTTGCTTGTTGTTGGTTTTTTGTGTGTACATTTTTGTTTTGCTTTGATATTTTTGTCTTAATGATTTTTGTTAATTTGTTTTAATCGTTTTTTGTTTTATGTTTTTTTTTATGAGAGGGATAGAAGGAGAGAGAGAGGAAGGGAGAGAGAGAGAGTTTGCATGAAGTTGGGTGGGGGAGGATTTGAGAGGATTTAAGAGAGGGAAAGAATATGATCAAAATATATTGTACGTGTTTGGCTAGCTTTTGAGACCCTATTCCTCATACTGGGTTGCGTTGCCCAGCCTTAACACAAGGGGAGGTACTTAGTCTTACAGCAACCTGATATGCCGTGTTTTGTTGATACCCATGGGAGGCCTGCCCCTTTCTGAACAGAAACAGAGGGGAAGTAGATTGGGGCTGGTGGTGGGAGATAGGGAGAGGGAATGGGAGGAGAGAAGGGATATAAAATAAATGAATAAATTTAATTAATTTAAAAAAAGAACCTCAAATTTATCTCCCAAAGGAACGTCCTGCTTCACACTACTCAATGTTTTGTTTTGTTTTTTGAGGTAGGGTCTCGTAGAGATCAAGCTAGCCTTGAATTTGCTATGTAGCAGAGGATGGCTTTGAACTTTTGATCCTCCTGCTTTCACTTCCTGAGTGCTGGAATTACAGGAGTGTGCCATCACTCTCAGTTTATTTGGTGCTTAGGATGGAACTCAGGGCTTCAATACATGACATCTCCTGTCCCATACCATTGGGTCTTAATATTTTCTTATAGGTATAGTGTGGTGGTTTGAACAAGAATGTTCCCCCATAGACTTATGTATTTGAATGCTTAGCCATCAGGAAGTGGCACTATTTGAGAAGGATTAGGAGAGGTGGCCTTGTTGGAGTATGTATGGCCTTGTTGAAGGAAGTGTGCCACTGGGGGTGGGCTTTGAGGTTTCAAAAGCCCACACCAGGCCAGCATTTCTCTCTCTGCCTGAAGATCAGGATGTAGCTCTTAGCTACTGCTCCAGCACCATGCCTGGCTGATTCCCATCATAATGATAATGGACTAAGCCTTTGAAACTGTAAGCAAGCCCTCAATTAAATGCTTTCTTTTATAAGAAGAGTTGCCTTGGTCATGGTATCTCTTCACAGCAATAGAACAGTGACTAAGACACATGGCGATTGAAAAACAGTTTAAGCCAGGAGTGATGGTATACACTCAGAAGGCAGAGGCAAGTAGATCTCTGTGAGTTTGAATCTAGCCTGATCTACATAGCAAGTTTCAGGCCAGCCAGGTCTCCATAGTGAAATTTTTTTTTCTCCAAAAAAAGTAGTTTAAGAGACTCAGGTGTACTGATAGATTTCTGATCATAGCAGTGTGGAGGTAGGAGAGTTACCAGGTGTGCCTCTGAGCTTGC
>CABHPR010095093.1:0-25179 GCA_902168415.1 Peromyscus melanophrys
GGCTTTTTTTACTTTCTGATTTTTTTTTCAAGTCTTTTCTCCCTTTTCTCCATGCTTCTCAACACTTAGGATTCCATTGTGCAAAATCTTGCTGAGTTCTTGAGATTTCCGTATCTTCTCTGTCTCTTGTGCTGACCACAGGACTGAGAACACGGGGAGGGAGACAGCCATGCCTGCCACAAAACAGGAATGATTCAAGCTACAAATCTGCCTACAGACAAGTAAGTGGGGCCCTGACTCCGCTACGTAAGTTGGCCAGTCCCATTTCCTAGCAGGGCACCTGCTTATCCACCCAATAGAAAACAGAATACCCAGTTAAATTCTAATATCCTGAAAGATAAAGTCATATACACCATGGTTGCTGCTAGAGGCTAATGTACTAATAAAGGGGATCCGATATATAAAGAAACCAAGGGGACAACGTTTCCCATGGGCCACAAATCATTGTCTGCGGAGGCTGTGATGGGGGTCAAAGGAGTGGTTGCTTCCATATGGAGCGATCTGGAAGGACGCCATGAGAAAGTGACTATGGAGTGAAGTTGAAATGGAAAAGGGGGATTATGTGTTAGAGAGCAGATGGGAAGGAGGTGTCCATATCAGCCGGAGAAGTGTCCCAAGGGACGCCAAGGTATCTGCAAGCCTCTCAACAAGGCCTAGGATGGGATGCCCTGGTGTGAGGCTGAGCAGATACATGTGAGAATGGACCCAAAGTGAGAGGCAGTGCTAAGAAGGTAGACTAAGGAATGTGGAGTTCCTGCTTTCTCTTACTCCTTTTCTCTTTCACTAAGAATACATTTGTTATTCATTTTCTGTAAGTCTCCCCTGAAATACTCAGTCTCGCAGTGAATCACTCTGCTCCAGGCTGACCACACAGGGACCTGGTACCTCTGAGCATCCCTTCTGTAGGAAAGCATCCTTGCCTATCCACCCAATTTGTCCTAGACAGCATCTACTTGGGGACAGGAGGAAGCTATTTCCATCTCTGTCTTACCAGAGTCAGCAGGAGGCCCAGCAAATGGCAGGCACTTATGGGATGAAGAAATCTGAACAGCAAATCTCGAAGGAATAAAGCCAGTCTGTCTCCCTGGAATCCCAAGGCCTCGTCAAACAGACATGTATTAACCGTGGCAGGGAGCTAGGACGTCTGTCTGTTAAGCTGTGAAAACAAAACACCCCAGGGTTGGGAGCTTAAACAACAGAGATTTACTCTCTCCTTGTTCTGGATCCTAGATGCCCAAGGTCAAAGCCCTGACTATTTTGATGTCAGTTGAAGCCTCCCTCTTTGGCTTATATGTGACCAGATTCCTGGCCTGGCTTGGCCGGGCCTTTCCTCTGTGGGTGTCTTCTGTATTCCTCTTACGAAGATGATATTCTTATTCTGTCAGAACCCCCACTCCCAACCCGCAACTAGAACTCAGTTCCTTCCCTAAAAGCCTTCTCTCTAAATATAGTTGCATCTTAAAATTCTGAGTTAGGACTTCAATGTATAGATTTTTTTTTAATGTGGATAGGACAGTTCAATCCAAAATAGATTGTGTGGAGAAGAAAAAAAAAGAGAGATTCTGAATAAGATAACCCCATGGCCTCGACTTGTTCAGATATGCTTTAGCAATCAATCTGTGACTCATCTATTCTATAGACGTGTGCCTGGCATCCTGTAAATATTTGTGGAAGGACTCAGTAATTCCTGTGCACACTCTTTCCTCATTCATGGAATGGATCAGAACATCCAGTCCACATGATTCATGGGAAAATGAAATGAGAATGAACTGCAGTGGGAGCTGCCTGTCTCTCAAGACACAGGGTATGATCGTGAGATGCAAGCTGGTGGCTTTCTTTGTGACTGCTCTGTATTAATTCCTTTCAGGTTTCCTTAGCAGAAGCACTGGGGCTGTAGCTGGTCTGCTGTCTGTCAACTGCCTCCAGGAAAGATCTAGCATAGGGGGCAGAGGGAGGAAAATCCTTTCTTCTGGTGCCGCTGTGTCAAACCTGAGGCAATTACTAGAAAGGATTCAGGACAGAAATTTGGACGATAAGTGTGAGGATAAGGGGTCCCTCTCCTCTCACAGGATACATCACGGAGGAGGAGGAGGAGGAGGAGGAGGAGGAGGAGGAGGAGGAGGAGGGGGGGGAAGGGATTAGGAAGAGAGGATGGCATCTTAGGACACAGCTAGCTCTGTTTTGGACTTCCCAGATGAAGAAGCAAGCCCAGACTTGTGACATGGGCTGCACAGGTTTCTCCGGGATGCTAGAGGGAGCTTGGAGAGCAGGGAAAACCCTAGAGAGGCCGGGCTCCATCCAGGCTGAGCTGGCAGGCAACATGGACCCTCCTTGCTTCTAGCAGGAATATGGGAGAGGGGCCCGGACTCTCCTGATCATGCTGCCGCATCAGCTGCCTTGGACAGCTGCTCTCCCTTTTGCCTGAAGCCAGAGGCCAGAGCTTGTGCTCGATGGCAAAGCCCAGGTCCTCAGCTGGTTTCCTAGGTGATTCTGGTGTACCATCTCCTTCCAGCAAAGCACCCTCCTTACTTGTAAGTTGGAGCATTGATGGGAGCCCCCCTCCCACACGTGTATGACACCACAGTGAAACAGCAGTCCTGTGGACACTGGTGCGTGTGGGATTTTGATCATTGGGGACCCCTGTCCTTCCAGACTCCCTAGAACACATTAAGACTGGCTTGAAGGACAGGGCAAAGCAGACTGGCCTTGGCTCTGTTTTTTCAACACCCTCCATCAAGACTCTTCCTCCCTGTTCCTGTGGTGCTATTCTACACTGGGGACCACAGCCCTTATGTGGCAGAATGTCCCATCTGTTGTCCAGGAGCCTGGAACCAAACCAGCCATGACAAATGGGTGTTGTCTGAGGGTGTACAAGAGTTTTGCTACCTGCTCATCCCAGGCCATGGGGCACAGGAGGTTTCCAGTGGGTGGAAGCTTCCTACCCAAACAAGGGTTGAGTTTAGAGAAACAAGGACATGTTTGTCATGCTTCCAGAATGCCATGTTGTATGGACTTTCCATGATTGATATTCAGCACTCAGCTGGGGGGAAATACGACACCCTCCCCATAGACTTCACTCACTCCACGTTTAGTTCCAACAGCAGGAAAATTAAATTTAGTTCAATCTGTTAAACTCAACTGCTCAGCCCAATACCTCGCCAATACTTCTTCTTTGAGGTAGAGACTGCATTTTCTACTTTAAGAAGGGGAGCCAGCCATGGTATTTTGCTCACATCTCCTTATTCTGGACCAGGTTTTGATAATCCTAGTGTCAGGCACAGAGCCGGAGCCTGAGACAGAAAAAGAGGCGACGACACTAAGTCTTAACTTTTGCTTCTGCTGGTTGCATTAACTCTCTTGATTGCAAGTATCTGGGATCCTTGTAAACACGGTACCAGAGGAAAACGAGGCGTGTGGTCAGTCTGTCTGCAGCCCTGCATAGCATGTAATATGTGATCAATGAACGCTTGCCCAGTTAGAGAATTAATCAAGGAAACAAAGAACAATGCAGGCCATGTTCCCTGCTTATGTGTACATTCTTGTTAGACACTGTGTCCCCCAGGCCATGTTCTAGATCAGTGCCCAGGACCCTGAGATACACGCAGAGATTGACACAGGGTCTGCAGGGTGAGACGTCTTAGCAGTGAGGGAAGGCGGAGGAAAGGCTGCATCAGTAAGGATGGGAATGTGCCAAAGTTCGAGAAATGAGGAATTTTAACAGTTCTGAGTCCTGTTCCTTTGGCATAATGAGGGCAAATGAGTCTGATGTGGGCTAGCCAATGTTAGATTCTGCCTTAGCTGGGCACTGGGGTGGGGGTGGTCAGCATGCATCAGCAGGGACAAAACAAGGCAAAGGAACAGGGATCAGAAAGGACTGGGTTCAAATCCTAGCTTACTGGCTCTGCCACTGGCCAGACTGAAATGATGGACACAATAATACCAACCCCAGAATATCACAGGAGGGAAAAGGCCACTGGAGTGGTTGTTAAACAGAAATCGCCAATCCGAGGTGTGCTGTTGCGTTGCTGAGTTCACCCACCACAATCCAAACTTCCTTAAGTGGTGACTGACACATAAGCCTTCAGGTAGCAAGATCTGCCCTGACACTTCCGGGTCCAGCAGCTGTTAAACTTTGCCCAGCCAATCATACACGAACAAAGGCCGGGGTTTGTGGTTCATGCAGCTCAGCTCAGTGTTCTCATCCTCTAGAGAACAGAGCTGAGGTTTGCAAGGAGGCTGCCAGACTCTGCCATTTATTCCTGCTGGAACTGGAACTGGGGTAGAATCCAATCTCCTCGCAGGCTCTCTAGAGTCCTTGGAAGAAAGGATTCCTGTGGAATATTAATGTAAACTGTTGTTATCGATCTCCGCCAAAGTCGCCTTTTCATTTTGTATCTCATCAGAGGTTGTAAAAGGGAGCCTTCCAGGAAATTTGCAGTCGATGGGCTTTGATTCATTCCAACAATGATTTGAGAAACTGGGATTTCAGTGTCTTTTGGATGTGTGTATGCGAGTACCTGGCATTATACTTCTGGGGGAATCCGGTTAGGAAGCAGGAGTCCCAGGGAACCAAGGCCTCCCTCCCCCTTGGCAGTGACTCAAGAAGATTAAGCAGAAGGGAATTCTTAGGTAGCATAGCATCAGCTCTGTGAACTCTTGGCCACAGGGTGTGGAGAGCAGCTAGCTCATTGCTGTTTCAGCTGTTGGGTTCTGGGGCTGGGGTCAACCTTCCGTCTTCCCACAGGGTTCCCAGCTAGCTTCATTCCCATACCCATCAGGCTGTGCTCTCTGCCATTGTTCGCTGGCCTGGAAATGATCTCAGCTTTGTCAGCAGCCCAGTCTCCTTGTTTGCTGTGTATGTTTGTCTTTCTGGTATGAAGTTTGTTTTTCAAGCTCTGACAGACTGGCAAGGCAAACAAGGTTGCCATTTTTGTTTTGTTTTGTTTTTTTTTTTATGAGTGTGGCAATTTTTAGCCCTTTGCAAACAATCCCGAGACTGGGAGGTTATAATTTGGGATGCCATGTGCATAGGCATATATTCAGCTTGTATTGTGGCTGAGGCAAGGCGCTGCAGGAAGGAGGTGGAAGACAGATGAACATGGATGGTTTATCAGTTGTGGAGGGACCAAGCTCCTGTCAGAATCAAAAGACGAAAACAGGAGAAAAATGGGGTTTTATAAAGTATTTTGGGAAATTAATTTTGAAGAATGTGCTTATGTCTGTCTAGACATATGCATGTGTAATAAATACACGAACAAACATCACATCTCACATACATTTATTTCCAGATTATATGCACAAGCTTTGGCAATCTCATTCTCTTAGATTCCACAGACAAAAGGATCTCTGAATGTGGTGGGAATGTCAGGTGTAGGAAGTCGCCGCAGGACGTACCATACGCTCTGCTGTACAGGTGAAGGACCGATAAAAGAGCTGCCCTCTCAAGCTTCAAATGAGAGCTGCAGAAAGGTGGCCAAAGACAAAGCTCTCCTCTTTTAAAAATATTTTAAAACTTGTCTTTATTTCTGAGACGTTTGCATATGTATACAACGAAATATGATCGTAACTATACCCCCACCCCTCCAACTCATCCCATGTCCCTCCAACACACCCCACATACATTCCAAGCTTCATGTCTTTAAAGTCCAGGTAGTGTGCCCAAATGTGCATGATTATGAGGCCACTCTACTGGATCATGGGAAGCCTGACAGTGGCCACATTCTCCACAAGAGTGATTATCCCTTCCCTAGTAGTTATCAACTGCCAACAGAGCCCCACTTGGGGTTGGCACTCGGAGATCATCTACCCCATCTGTGCTAGGATCACAACTGGCTTGCTCTTGTGTAGGTCTGGTGCGGCTAACCACAGCTGCTGTGTGTTCTAACTAGAATAGCCCTGCCATGTCCAGAAGACAGCATTTTTCCCAGCACTCCTCCCCATCATTTGGCTCTCAAATTCTTTCTCTATCTTCTTTTGCAATGTTTCCTATGCTCTTGAAGTATTGGAGGGTTAATGTAGGTGTTACATTTAGGGCTGAACACTCAGTCTCTTATTCTGAGCACTTTGCCCAGTTCTGCACCTGACCCTGACTACCCGCTGCAAGAAGAAGCTTCTATAACCAAGCTTGAGAGTAGCCAGGTCTATGGATATAAGCCAAAGTATAGAAGATATTTTGACGTCATGCCCATTTAGCAAAATAACAATAGCATGTCCTACCTTAGTGCCTATAACCTTCCTAGCCATGGGCTTTTGACCAGAATTACAATACCAGGCATGACATTTCATCCTATTGGAGCATGCTGCAAATTCAGTCAGAAAGTGGCTAGTTACTCCATAACAGCCATGCCACTATTGCATTAGCAAGCACAATGCTGTCCCCCCACCCCAACATCTGCATAGCTCTTTCTAGCACTATAGAATCTAGCCAGCAGGGGAGAAGGTTCCTGGTCCGTTGGAGATTGATTTTTCTGTGTCTGGTAGACAACACGTGTGGTGTCTTCAGCAGTAGGGTTTTACCCTGTAATTATGTGCAAATCCAAGAGTGATGTCAATAACCATTGCTTCAGAGATTTCTGGCACCTCGTTGACCAATTAGCTCATAGGGAGGCATCCCATGCTTTGCACTGCCATTTTCATTTAATAACCCATGTCTTCCAAAAGCAACATTGTCCATCTATGCAGGGTAATTCCTGCTCAATATTTTTTAATAGTTACATTTAGTAAATAGATTTATTTACTTCTTATTTTCATGTGTATGTGTACACGAGTTAATGGACATCATGTGTGTGCAGGATTCCTTGAAGACCAGAGGAAGGAGTTGGAGTTCCTGTCATTGGAGTTACACATGGTCATGAGCTACCTGATGTGGGTGCTAAGAATTGAACTTGGGTCCTCTGGAAGAGCATCAAGTGCATTTAACCCCTGAGCCACCTCTCCAGCCCCTAACACTATATTTTGAAATTAGTTTACTAACTAGTGGTTTCCATCACACTTTTCTGTATATCCTTAGATTGGGTGAGACCACCCACAAGCCCTTCCCATTTTGTGTGGTGATATATTGTGTATCAAGTAAAGCTTGACTGAAGATCAGAGAGACAGAGGAACAAGCCACTGCCTCTTACCTCACCAACCTGAAAAAGCCTCTAACTGAAAGGGACGCTTCTGCCGAAAAGCCTCAGTTCCTGTCTCCTCACGTCTTATATACCTTTCTCCAACCACCATATTACTTACTTACTATTGCTGAGATTAAAAGCATGTGACTTTCCAAATACTGGGATTAAAGGTCTGTGCCACCACTGCCTGGCATCAATGTTTAACCTAGTGGTTTGTTCTATTCTCTGACCTTCAGGGAAATTTTATTAGAGTACACAATATATCACCACAATTTTGTTTTGGGATCCAACTTGATTCTAAGTGCCCTGGCCTCTTAGAAGGTGTAGAGTCTCTGAGATCTCTTCTGGTTAAGGAGGCTAGTCACAGGAAGTTACCTAATGGTGGCCTTGTGTGTGGCACAGGCAATGATTTTCTTTAGATGCATAGAGAGTCCACTGCCTATTTAAGAAAGGCATTAAAAATGCATCTTTTTTGCACAAAGATGCTCTTATTCAATTACATGGTTTTTCTTTCTAGATGTTTTTCATATATTCATTTACATTCTGATGTAGCCATCTTTATAAATCTCATTTTTGCTCTCATTTTCTCTGTTCTGGCCACTGAATAAGTCATCTTTGATAGGTTGGTGTCTCTGGATGCTCATGAAGTCCTGTTTGGAATCCAATGATAGAATAAGTCTTCATCTTCAGGGAAATAAACAAGAGAGAGCAGCTTGAAGGAACAGTGGGATTTTGGAGCTAGAAAGAAAGACTATTGTGAGTAGTCTGCTAATCTCTCTGAAGCAGCGGAGGTATAGAATCACAGCAAAGTCTGTCTGCCGTTGGTGCCTCATGTCCTCTTGGCATATCTGAGCTTGAAGACTCAGTCCCAGGCTATGGGGAGATCTGGAATTGGCCTGAAATCCAGTAACTGTAAAAGATACAACCATCTATGGAAAAAATATACTGTGGTTCTTATATTTTTGTTCTGAGAATGTGCAGCTCTTCTGTAGGGATTAGTGTCGTAAAACCGAACCGACACATTCGAAAGACCAGTGTGAGAGGCGTGGGGCTGCAGCCACTCTGCCCACTGCTCAGCAGATTGGCTTCCTCCTCAAGAGGGTCTGTTGGTGAGAGGCCATCTCCTCTCCTGACCAGCCACCTCCTTATCTGATGTGCAGGAGTCTGGGATGGGCTCTATACCTTATTCTCTTTACGCTTTCCTTGGTGTCAGTAAACTGTAAATACGTAAGTAAATTCACTCAACAAATCAGAACTGTCTTTTCAATTCTTCTGCAGTGGTCAATATCATAAACACTGATGTAAGAATAGCAGTAACACATCTGGCAAGATAGATCAGCAGGTAAGTGTGTTCGCCACCAAACTCCACATGATTGTCCTCTGGCCTCCATACATGCACCGTGTCATACATACAGAATAAATAAATGTAATAAACATTTTAATGGGCTGGAGAAGTGGCTCAGTGGTAAAGAGTACTTGCTACACTTCTTGAGGACTCAATTCCCAGCACCCACATAGTGGCTCAAAACTGTCTGTAACTCTGGTTCCATCAGGTCCTATACTCTACTCTGGTCTTCTCAGGCACTAGGCATGCATGTGCTGCACAGATAAACATGTGGCCAAAGTGTCCATGCACATAAAATAAAAATGTAAAAACCTTTAAAGAGAACCATAGGAATAGCTGTGAGGATATGCAGCACCTTGCACATTCTAGGCTAGGTACCACGTATATAAGCCACATGGTGCAAAATCCAATAAACGTTTCATTGAACAAACTGATTTTCTAATACGAACACCATACCCACTTAAAAAAAAATTGGACTATAGACTGTATTTTGGAATGCAGTCTTAGGAAGAAAGCAGAGCACAACATGGAGGTGTTAAATGGCAGATCTGTGATAAATATAAATATCAAATGTGTTATTTTGATGTATATGGGCGATAATTGGATTTTAAATTACCCATCCATAAAGCACAGAATCCATTATGCAGGAAGCTTAGTTATGAAAATAATTATAAGTAAAAGATCTGTTGTCCTTCCATGTAACTCTAAAATACACGTACATGTATTTTGGGAACATTCCGAGTTTCCATTTCCTACCCCCAGACTTTGCAATTGAGTTTTCGAAACAAGGTTGAACCACAAAACCAACTCCATGTGAACTTCTACCTGATTATGAAGAGTGAGGACTGAGTCAGGGTTCCTAATCGTGGGGCATTTTTTTTTCTGTTACTTTATCCCGTGGTAAATTGATGTGCCACAGAGCAAGAGTATATAGGCTCCTGGGATATCAAAAAGTTGCCAAAGGAAGATAATCACTTCAAAGGAAGTGCAGCAAGTACTCATTTATGAAATCATGGCATCTATGCATCCCTATTTCATGTGTTCAGCAAGTCTTTGTTGAACATGATTGTGTATTAGGGTGCTGTTCAGAATGGATTATGGGTTAGTTGTCACACTCTGGGGAGTGGTCCCAGGATTACACCCACTTCAGATGTGAGGAAGCTAGTCGACATAATTCAGGGAGTGAGTCTAATAAGTTCATATAGCCCTCCCACCATGTGTCGAGTTCATCTGGACACCCCATACAGTGGCTTTGCTGAAACTGGCCATTTGGCCACTGGAGATATGCTCATCAAGCAGATTTGACCTTCAGGGATCTATCATCTATGTTTTGGGTAGCAGTGTTCCTGGTTTTGACCTTGGGGTGACAAATGGCTCTTTTGTAAACATGAGTGTCATTGAAGATGGAGAAGACAGAGAGTAGGTCTGTGGGTGAAGTGGTTTCTATCCCAATATAGCTTGTGGGTAACAGGAAGCTTCGGTGACAGAGAAGTTCTTCAAGGGGACTTCAAGAAGGAGGGCTTGTCTGTGCCCTTTCTGATCAGCTGTGCATTTAATGACTTCTAAACAATCACTAAGGACCACTTTGCCTAGCAGCTTGAAAGTGAATTTGAGTCAGTTTGTGGGAGTGAAAAAATCGGGGTGTTCTCAGTGCTAGCGCTGTTCTCCCTCGGCTTACTTTGCAGTTAAGCTGCCCTCTAAGGCAGCAGAGTTTGCTCCAGGTAAGAGGAAAGGAGAGCACAAGGAAACCCAGGTCCCTGCACAGAAAGCTGATAATCAACCGGGTTTCTGAGCAGCGGATGGTAAGAAGTGCACACCAGCTCTCGGCAGGTGTAAACACAGAGATCGCAAACTGGAAATAGATGAAAAAAATGAGCACACACAGGTGCAAAACAAGCACAGGCTCATCCAGTTCTCTCCGCGTGGCCTTCAAGTAGTTGAAAAAGTGAAAGTTTCGGATACAGCTATCTAAAAATATCGGGTGCCTGAGATATCTATGTGTGTCTAACCACCTTGTAAGAGAACTACATTCCAGAGGGATCCTCCACTCAGACCTGAACACACATCAGTGTCTCATTCCTAGATGCATGGCACCAGGGATCAAAGGGAGTTCACTCTGAGAAGTGAGAAAGGCCCGAAGCCCCATTCTGAAGGGATCCCAGGGGTGTGTGTTGACCCCAGGCATTGCACTAATCGTGCAGGTACCATTCAAACTAAGACTGTTGATGAGTCTGAAAAATACAATTTGAAATTTAGGAATAAACCATCGCTGTGGTGATGCAGGGTGAACTGGGGTTGAAAGACGTCATTGCGGTAGCTTGAGAAGTGTTGTGTCTCCAGGGAGGCAGCCCTGAGTGTGACCAGCGAGCTATTGATGTGGCCGTCTGCAGTCACAGTGTGTGCCGATGGGTGAGGTCTTATTGCAAAGTCTGCCTGAAATACCGGTTGTTCTTTATATATGGTGGCACATCACAAGTCTGTCTCGGGTTGCTCTCTCCTGGTATTTCATACATTTAGAGCAGCACCAGGAGCATACTATTATCAGAGGTTGCCGTTCTAACGTGGCCTGTGGTAAAAGGGAGGAACTGACACTGGGAAAGAGCAATGCCCGAAAGCAAACCTTCGAGTGTGTTTGTGTATGTACGTGTCCACGTGTCCACAGGTGTGTAAGCAGGTGTGAGAGGATGCACACATGTGCAGGCCAAGGTTGATTTCAGGTATCTTCTACTACCCCGTACCTTCCTTTTTGAGAGAGGGTCTCTTGTTGGTCTGTGGCATGCCGATCAGGCTAGATTTGCTGGGTAGCAAGCCCTAGGGAGCCTCCTATTTCCACCCTCCAGCCCTAGGATTATTTGCTGCTGAACTTGGCTTTTTATGTAAGTGCCAAAGAGCCAGACTCAGGCCCTCTTGCTTATGTGGCAAACACTTTACCTACTGAGCCATCTCCCCAGCAAAGAAGCATCCCAAGGCATCATGCCTGCTTTTTCATCGAGGACCGATGCTCTGTCTCAATCTAGAGTTGCTGGGAGGCCCAGGGCCTACAAAAGACTTTGAATGTAAATAAAGCAAGAGATTTCAATATGAGGGCTTTTTACCAACCATTTTAGTTGAAACTTTTCACCAAGTATTTTAGCTAAAATGTTTATTTTGTCCTACATGTGATGCTTTTCTTTTATGAAGCATATACACAGTGGGACACTGGGCGGCCACTGAGCCTTCTTCTCCATACCTGACAGTGAAGGGATTGCCTCTGACAGTTATTGATATCTGGGGAGAGAAGTCAGCCCCACTTATGAGTCATTATGACAACCCGCAGGTCCACGAGGCCTCCATAATCATGAAACTAAGAATCACACTGTTGAAACAATCTTATTAAACTTAAAGGGTTCGTCAGTACTTTTAGAGAAAAGCTTACACACTTAGATCATTAAAGTTTTAAAACAAGGCTTAAAAATAAATGAGGTGAACAGCAATTGTGCACTATAAGAAATAAATCACACAACTAAAAAAAAAAATAAGAAAGAAAAGAAAAAAGCAGAGAAAAGAAATACCCAGAGGTGACCTCATTGGGAATTGGGCTGTAACCATTGCATCAGGAATGCTATCATTCTGTGATGATAATGGTTTTTATAATTAATTTTAAAATTAATTTATAATAAATTAATAAATTTCTGTATGAATTAATAGGAAGTATAGAAAAATATTAGGAATCTAAGAAAATATTGTTGAGTAGGCAATAGAGATTGAAGACATAAGAAACTTTTAATTACAGTTGTACCAATGAATTAGGACAATATTCAGACAAAATGAAACACTAACTAGAAAAAAAACACTTCAATTTTTACTGAAAAAGAACTGAGGTAAGGAATAGTTTCATAGCCATTAAAGGAAATGAATTAGAAGTTAAAAATACTTCCACCAGGGAGACACTAGGCCTACATACTTTCATGAGTAATCTTTATCTCCTAGGAACAGAATGTTCTAGTCTTTGCTGAACTTTCCCAGAGCAGAGGGAACACTTCCCAACACATTTTGTAAGGACAATGTTATTTTGACATCAAAGCTATATGTAGTTAGTACAAGAAAAACATATTAAACACTAACTTTGTTCTTAAATATATGTGGGAAACACCTAAACAGAATATTGATCAGATCTAGTAATAAAAACAATAACATAGTAAACAAGTTAGTTTATTTCCAGAAAGCATTGCTTAATTCAACACTTAAATTCTGTTATTACAACTTATATGTGAGAAGAAAAATAACATAAATATACAGCAAATGTTCCTAACACTTGGCATCTGTCTCTTTTAAAATGATTGACAAAATTGGAAGGAAAGGAAACTTTCCAGTGTATCAGGGATATTACACTGTGGGGGAAAGATTTAACTTTTCAAATGTTCTCTGAATTCAGAACAGTCAAGAGCACTCACCATCCAACATCATACATGTTTTCTAGGCAGAAAAATAAGAAAGGAGTAATTACAGACTAGAAAGTAAAAATCACATAATTGTCCATATTTGATGATTTATTATAGTAAACATATGAACTTTTATATATAAACAGCCAATATTATTATAAAAGCTTAGCAAATTTGGTGAATATAATGATTTTAAAAATCCTTACATAAGAGTCAAATGCAGATCCCAATCACCATAATAAACTTTGGGAAAATACGAAGATGAAATGCACAGACATAAATATAACCCCAACGCATCAGCTCTTGCCATTAAAAATTGCTGATGTGTTAAAAATATTAAAGAGCAAAGTCATTGGGGAGAGGGCATGGTCTCATGATGAGGACTCCAGCATCATAAAGGTATAGGAAAATGCAAATTAACAGATGAAAGAGGGAAGCAAATGTATCCAGACACAGACCTGTGGTGAAACAGAACCAAAGTGATACCAAGAAAAGTGCTCACGCGACACACAAAAGAAATCCATTTGGCTTAAGAGATCACCATGAAAGCTAAGCCTGCGTATGAAGGTGTGTAAAACAATACTTACAGACCTTTGAGGTAAGAGGTGAGTTTCAAAAACAATGCCCTTCAAACTTAAGCAATGGAGATGAGAAATACAGCCCAGTGGTACAGTGTTTGCCTAATATATAAGGCCCTGGGTTTGATCCCCAGCTGAGAGAGAAACGGGGGGAAGAGGAGAGAGGGCACACCTAAAAAGGAATCAAGGAAGTGAAATCATCATGTAATGAAATTTTCATTATTTTACTTACTAGTCCATCATTATACTTTATTTATCTGCTTAGAAGACTTGATGTTGGGTAATGAGTACCACTGTCTGTTCTATGTTCATGGGGGAATTTAAGCTTTAGTCCAACTTTTAAAAAATTAGTACAATTTGCATGTGCCAAGCTCAGGAGAGTGCTAACTGGAGTACAGTGCCCTAGCCTCCTAAGCCATTGATGTGAAGTAGTGTGACCACATAGCTGCCCCACGGGCAACTTCAGCTCTGGGCTTTCAACAGATGCTTCCTGATGGGAAAGACCTGCTGGGGCTAGGGAGCAGTTAGTTCTGGCCTATTGTTAGCTGGCTAGAGAAGCCCTTATTCTCCAAGACTCCACCATTTCCCCACCACCTTAATTTGAAGCTTGATCTACCCTACAGAAGCCTGGTGACACCATTGACTCAGAAATACAAGGGCTTGGTCCTACCAACAGCATCCTCAGCCTTCAGAGTAAACCCAGATTCTAGAATGACCAACAAGGTTTTGGACCCAGTTTGAGATCCAGTTGGGATTGTATACTCCTCCCTCATTCTAGGGATCCATGTTCTTTCCTAGCATAGGCATTGATCTACTTGCTTTCCTCCTCATGGGATCATCCTAAATACTGTGTCCCTCTGAAGAACCTCCCATGGATCCCTCAATCAATTGGATTTATGTCTCTCTGTTACCTAGTGCCTTGGACAAGCCTTTAGCAGAGTGTTGATAGCAAGTCTTCTTGGAGGTAACTTTCATTAGAATCTGGTATTTATAGTCATTGCATTATTATATAAACCTACCAAGGAATTACTCCCCAAATTTGACAGTCTGGCTCTCTCCTGTTACGGCTTCAATGTGAAAGGTTTCCCACAGGCTCGTGTTGCTTTTTTCAGTTTTGGAATCCTTAGTGGGTTGGGCCTACCTGGAAGAGTTGATTGCTATTGGGTAAACTGGAAGATTGTAGTCCAGCCCTGGTTTTAGCCTCTGCTTTCTGTTGTACAGTTTTCAAGATATGAGCAGCTGGTCTTTCTATCATGCCTTCCTAACTGTGTTGAACTGTGTCTGCCCTGAACCAAAGAATCCATTCCTCCATGAAGTTGTTTCTGTGAGGTATTCTGTCCCAGTTATGGGGAAAAATCACTAGCACAGCTTCCACTGTGGAAGGAATTTCATTCCTTGGATTGGAGAATACTCAAATGAAATACTGGTAAAGTTGGAAGGTCCTGCTGGGTCAGAAGTTCTAGTTGTGACTTTAAATTAGTGGTTCTCAACCTTCCTAATGTTTCAGCCCCCAATCATAAAATTATTTTCATTGCTACTTCATAACTATAATCTTGCTCTTGTTATGAATCGTAAAGCAAGTATCTGATATGCAGAATATCTGATGTGCAACCCCTGTGAACAGGTCCCTTGACCCCCAATGGGGTTGCAAACACATGTTGAGAATATATCCTCTAGAAACCCACCATCCAGTTCTTTTGTTTCTTAGTGAATAAATAGCCAAGGCAGAAGGGTGGTATTACCACAGAAAGTCATCTTGTGAGCCTCCCTGGGAACTCCTGTAGTCTGCATACTCACCGTAAGAGTCACCAGCTGACAGGGGCATCCAACTTTGCTGTGGATCCAAGAGCAACAGTGTCCTCTATTGGTTATGGTGGAGTGAACAGCTCAGGTGTAATTGAATCCAAGCATTCAACTACAAGTGAGAATAATGCAAGCCTTAGGTCCCAAGGAGGAAGACTTCCACACTGTTTCACCCGAAGGAGGGATTCAGGTCATAACAGGGCATGACGATGTGTTTCATGTAGAAACAGCCTGTGGCCAAGCTCAGAGAAGAGTTAGTTAGATGAACCCAGAGGAGGACAAGCTACAGCGGGGACAAGAAGGCAAGGGTAAAAGGATGGCGGATTCTGACAGTGTGTGGGGTTCACATAAGCATGCCAGTGGGACCAAGCAACACTTGCACAGCATAGCTCTTTCCATTCACAGAGGTGCAGGCTAGAGTGAGGTTTTCATCTTTCTGGCTGTATTTATGCTATGCTTCATTCATTCATTCATTCACTCACTCACTCACTCACTCACTCACTCACTCATCTGGCTTCTAAGTGCCTTTCCTGGCCTTGGAGCACTGAGCAGGTGGTGTCTGTATTCTCTTTGTATTACTGGTGTCTGCCACGATGCTCACACAATTAGTGTTCAGCTTGGTCACTCACAGACTGCAGGGCTGGCCAGGGCCTGAAGGCTTCCAGTGCTTCCTGTGGAACATGGTGCCTCCTAGTCCTCTAGAAATCTTACAGGGACGTGCGTTGAACTGAATCATGTAAGGTACATAGAGGCTCAGTAAGAGTAGGGCCAGACAAAAGATGGCCACTGTCCACAATACCTCTGAGATACAACACACTCGAAAGGCTTCCCTGTCTACCCTCCCCTAGAAGCGCGTCACTTGTAAACCATCAGTGGGCTCATGAGGACAAGGCTCCTGACTTTGTTAGGTTGTCTCAGCCCAGGGCTTACAGTCTTGTGCGCAGGGCCTCCTGTTTGGGAGGCCTCTCCCTCCCAATCTACAGCTGCTTCTCCCAGGTGATCATCAGCGAGGCTTTCTGTGTGACTGAAAGTGTCGCTCTACTTGCTTTGTCCCTGGGTTGTAATAATATAGTTTCTGAGAGTGCATTTGTGTGTGTGTGTGTGTGTGTGTGTGTGTGTGTGTGTGTGTGTATCACATATACGTGTGCATGCATGTTTCAAATCTGAGACTCCACACAATGACCAAGCTATGCAGCAGGCAGGCATGAATACACATGGTCTTTCACAGGGGAAGATGAGGAGAGGACCTTGACTTGGTGCTGGGGCTACAGGTACAGTTGTGACGGTGGGAATGTGGCTGCTGTGAGATGTGGCATGCATAGGAGTCACCAAGTCCCAGGCTGACAGTTTCTATGGCAGAATCTGGTCTTCATTTCTCTAGACTGAGAAGCTCCATCTTCCGAGGAGCCCGGGCTTAGACTGAGTGAGGGAGGTGGGCTCAAGCTGCCACCCCCACCCCCACCCCCACCCCCACACACAAGGGACTAGATTCTGTAACCAGAATGTGTGTGTTCATCTTGGTAAGTCCAAGGGCAAAACGAACATATCCACCCCACTGCCGTGTCTCCCCACCATGACAAAGTGTACCCCCAAACCCTTCCTCCCTCAAGCTGCCTGTTAAAGCTCTGTCCCTAGAGCCCAGTGGAAGCTGGACCCACGTGTGAGTGGCCTTTCTATTGCTGTGGTAAAACACCATAACCACGGCAACTCGTAGGAAGTTTATTTGTGCTTGCAGTTTCAGAGGGGTGGGAGTGGAGGGGGACGAGTCCATCCGAGTGGTGAGGCATGGCGGCAAGAGGCAAACAGGATGGCCGAGATTTCATGTCTTCAATTGCAATCAGATCAGAAAGGGCAAACGGGCAGTGGCGTAAAGCTTTTAACCTCAGAGACAGTCCCGAGTGACACACTTTCTCCACCATCTAAACCTCACTGAACAATGCCACCATCCAAGACCAAGTAAGTGTTCAAATGCTCCATACGATGGGGGACATTTCTTGTTCAGACCACCGCACCCCATTCTCTTTGTATTACCAGTGTCTGTCACGATGCTCACACAATTAGTGTTTAGCTTGGCCTCTTACAGACTGCAGGGCTTGCCAGGGCCTGAAGGCTTCCTGTGCTCAACCCGTGCTGCTCACTGGACAGGACTCTGCTTCAGCACAGCCCATGCTGCCCCCGAACACGTTGGAGGATGAAGAAAGAAAAGGAGCAGGGAGAGGAGCGGATGAAGAAAGGGAATCTAAAAGTGAAACCGCCTCTCGCCTCCAATCTGTTCTGGTTGTCTTGTTTGCTGAGTTTTGCTCTGGGCCAAAACCCTGCCAGTCTAGCGACAGAGAAAGCAGAACCAAATTGCTGTCGGCAACGGCAGGAGCCAGAAGATCCCTGACACAACCAAGGGAGGATTATTTTTAAGCTGGACAAATGTCAAAAGCTTTAGCAGCTTAATGCCAAACCTCCAACCTCATGTGAACCTTTAATTAGCCGAGAGGCTGGGGACACTTTCTTGGGGGCTGGGCCCTCACCACTGCGCACCAGGCTCAGTGCCTTGGTGGCATCCAAGCTGAAGCCATTGGGTGAGGAGTTGGGGAGCCAGGCTAGAGACGCTGCCTGGCCTTCTGAGTCGTGTGTGGTCCTGGGGTGGCTGGCCCCTAAAGACGTCTGCTTCCTCTATGTGGAGTGAGGACATGGCTTCTAGCTGGCCACCCATCTGCCATAGTTGGAAAAACATCCGTGTCACCCAGCAGCTGGCTCGTCATACACATTTGTCATGTGAACATGGAGCTGGTGATAGCTCCTCTCATTGGATATCCTCTCTAGAGGGTTCTCGGTGTCAGAGCAGGATGACCCCAGCCTTGCTGCCCACTGGAGGATCTCAAAGGGAGGTAACCTTCTAACACCCACAGACAGCAGAGCACAGAGGAGGCAGAGACACCTGGGTCTGTGACCCCAGCCACGACATCCTAAAATAAGTGGTGACAGCGTGAGTGGCATGCAGAAGACAGACGTGCATCCTGACTAGTGTTGGGCACTGGCCTTGGGGTCAACGTGCCTCTACTTTCTACTGAGTCAGAGGGCACCAGGAGATGGTACTTGGTACCCGAGGCCACTCTGGAATTCTCAGAGACTGCTGTAGCCTTTGGTGGGATAATAGCAAAGGGATTTGGTCATTTTCAATGGCTTTTGTGGAAGCTCATTGTTTTCAGTTGAATGGAGGAATGAGCCCTTTCGAAGGTGGTGGTTTGGCTTAGACCTGGGACATGATGCCGAGCTATGTCCACCTGCATTGCCCTCGTATTGAAGGGTCTACCCTGGTCTGCAGACCAGGAACTTCTACAGGCCTGTGTTCTCGTCCCCAAGAGTGTCCACGCTCTCAAGCTTGCCTCTGGACCTTGTAATCAGAAGGATCGTTCTTGAATTTTCTTTAAGCCTTGTCCCCAGTGAGATGCCTTTCATATACAAAGAGACACAATTAAAATTACTAACACTGTTCTAGAATCTGTGGCTTCCGGATGAGGTGCCTCTCTGTCCAGCATCAAACCTGACACTTAGCCAGCACTCACTCACCTCTGGTCGCCAGGGCTTCAGCCTTGCTGAGGTTCCTGGAACTCAGGCCCTGCCTGGGGCAGCTATGCTGACTGCTGTCCAGGGCCCAGATGTCCCTGATAGAGAACACCATCCCCTCCCCTCCCACATGTTTGTTTCCCTGGCAACCCAAGTGGGCTATACAGCAAGCAGTCACTGCGTTCTGATTATTAGCAGGCTGACATTAGGAACACACAGACATTGTATGGACAAACATGGAGCCATACTGGCCAGTGACAAGTGCCTATCATGGAATATGTCTGGAGGAGACAGGAATGTTCTACAGAAACATAGAAGGATAGTTTATTTGAGTAGGTGGTCTTTTTTATTGTCCCGAAGGCAAACGCTTCATCGAGCCAAAATGTGATGACGGTGTGTCTAAAGTTATTTCACATGACCGAAGAAAAGATGCTAGCCCACGATGAAGGTACTTCTGTGGATGAACACAGCACGTGCGTCTAAAGTTAGGACTGGAACCTTTGTGTTCGAGTCAAAGACCATACCACCCGGGTACGCATTGGCCATCACAGTGACTGTGTACTGAAGCCTCCATACAGAAGCAGAGACGAAGACCCAGATAACCACAAGCTGCTGAGTGAGGCTGCACGGCTTACCTGTTGGTGAAAGGCTCACCTTTATCTCACTTGGCATCCAGCTCAGCTATCTTCTCACAGGGTCCCACACCTCTTGTACTGTCAAGCACCTCAGGTTTGGGAGAAACGCTAATATCCTGTTAGTTAAGTTGGATAGTAGAAAGCCTGCCACGCCTGCAGTTTGCTTAAACTAATTCTGTAAACTCAAAGTAAGGAGGAGGCAGTGTGCTTTGCCATCCATCCACTCAACGTGCTTGAATGAAGTTCAGCTGGTGCAGTTGATAACTTCCTTTGCAGAGAAAGAGCTGGGTCACCCCCATGCTGTAGGATTCATAACAGGTGGTTGTATGCCCTTTGGAAGCTGGGAGAAAATGGCGGGGGGCTCCTTTTTTCTTTCTTTCTAAGGCAATATGTCACATTGTCAATATATCAACATACCACAAGTCCAGACAGCCTTGATTTCTCCGTGTGTCCAGGGATGGCCTTGAACTTCCTATCCTCTAGCAGGCAGTACCACCACCTCTGGCTCATGTGGTCCTGTGGCTCAAATCTGGTGCTCCCGGCAACCCAGCCAAGCACTTTACTCGCTGGGCTTATCAGCACTGGGACTCTCATTCTTGATTTGTTGACCTCCAAGTGGATTAATGTGAAGTGCTTTGGCCTTGGCCAGAGAAGACAAATCCAGAATTGCAAGAAAACTTTACCATGGGGGTTTGAAATGTGTGTTTGAGGGGAGAACAGAAACTGTCCTGTCAACATGTACCCCTCTGTCCTCTCTCTCCAGAAGAGGGTGTGTTGGATGATGCAAAGGCTGTGAGAACCCCAGCCATGTTCCTAGGCTCCCAGCATCCTCTGTAAGGCTCAAGCCAGACCACAAACCCTCCATCGTTGTACTTCTTATCTTGCACACTTCCTACAAGCTACATACAGGGGTTTGAGGGTGGGGGAAGAGCTCCAAGGCATGGATGTGCTCTGGGAGTTCATCTTACCAAAGAATACTTCAGAAGCTTCCTTCCTGCTTTCCTTCCCCATACCCCCTGCCAGCATGCCTGGCCTCTTCTGTGTTCACTGGCTATTGGCCAGTGGCATGGACAATCTTGCCAGGCTGGACTGCATGCTGTGTCTCGAGGGCATCCGGCTGACCACGGGCTGAAACCGCGACTCCCAGCCCAGCTGTCTGTTTCTCCTCACTCAGAGCACTTGCACCTTGAGGAAGGAAAGTCCAAGCCACATGTCCTGCCAGCCTGTCGGCTGGGTCCCACAGAACCTTCCTTCCAGAGCTGGCCAGACTGAGTACACACTCAGCCACCAGCTTTTGGCAAGGATGGCCTCCCCGGGGAATCTGCCCTGGAACTCTTTGTTCAGCTGGAGTCCCAGAAGGGAGCAATAATTAAAGAAAACTTTGTAAATGTTCAAACCGAATAAAACTGTCGTTGCTCATGGTTCCCTTTCTTCTCCGTTTTGCCATCTGGAGCCACAACCTGTCCAGTTTACGAGCCCAGATCCCATGTCCTGTTTACTCCCTGTCACTTGTCTGTCGAGCCTCCTCACTGGTGGTGCTCCACCGAGAGGGGATTTGCTGGTGACTTGTGCCCCTCCCCCCACACGCACGCCTGAGATCTTCCCTTCATCCTGGCTCCAGGCACACCTCTCCATCTCCCCGCCTTCCATATGCTTTGGAGATATTCCTGCCGCTGACATGCATGGGAAATGGCCGTGTGGAGTGTGTGCTTGCAGCTGCCCAGCTTCTCTACGTGGCCCTCGAGGGGAGCCATCTTTCCAAAGAGGAAGGCCATGGGAACTGGGGACAGCCTAAGGCTCTGGCTGCAGCTTCAAATTTACAGTACATTTTTTTTAAGTGACAAAGGAGAAACAAAGAGATGAAAATAATAAAAATGCTCTCATGCCGGTGGATTAAGACCTAAATTACATAAACACCCAAAAACGAAGTCCCGATCACCCCATCCAGGCAAGGAGACGGAGGGGTGTCGGGGGTCCTACCACCAGCATCTCATCACGTGACCTTTTGGGAAATAGGCTCATATTACTAAACTAAAGGCAGGATGTCTTAGAGTAGTGGTGCTCCTAACCAAAGTACCCATAGTCTCTAAAACAAGGGACCATGGCGACACAGGTAATCCGGGAGGGATGATGCCGTGAAGATGGCTGTGTGAGGACGGAGGCTGTGACCAAGTCTGAGTGGTGCGCTCATGAGCCAAGGAAAGCCTGGGGTGCCAGGAGCTGAAGGGGAAGGACAGCTTACAGGAAGAGGCGGAGCTCCCTGAAGGCCAGGGAGGGGGTACACCCTTGCCAGCCCCTGGCCTGACTCTTAGCCTCCAAGATCGTAGTAACTTTCTCTCCTCATTATTACCTTATTTTGGCAATTCCAGAAACAGGCACTGGATGCCTGGAACTGTCTAATAAAGTTTTATTTATAAAGGATCCACAGCACACTAGAACAATTAAAACAACGTGCTTGATGTGCTCACTCTCTCTCCCTTCCTCTCTGTCTCCCTCTCCCTCTCTCTCCCTCCCTCTCTGTCTCCTTCTCCCTCTCTCTCCCTCCCTCTCTGTCTCCCTCTCCCTCTCTCTCTCCCTCTTTCTCTCCCTCTCACTCTCTCCTCTCTTTCATCTTACTGTATTATTTCCTTTCCTTTTTTCTTTTTAAAATTATTTATTCTATATTTGAGACTATAGTATATCACATCATTTTCCCCTTTCCCTTCCCTCCTTCCATGCCCCCTCCTTGCTCTCTTTCAAGTTTATAGCCTCTTTTTTCATTAATTGCTGCTATGTCCATATATGTATATATGCACATATATATGAATGTGCGTATATCCATATATATTCCTAAATATAACCTGCTCCATCCATGTATTGTTACTTGCGCGTATGTTTTCAGGGCTGACCGTTTGGTAGTGGGTAGACAACCCATGTGCCCTTCATTGAGGAAGACTGTTTCTCCCACTACCAACGTTCCTCAGTCGCCGGCACTTCTTTTTGTGTGGCCTAGGCCTCACGGTCTGCCCCCTGTCCATTTTAGCAGGCCTGTTATTATCGTCCTTGTTCAGCTCATGTTGAGGCCGTCATGTTGACGAGACTGTGTGGCTGTACCTCCTGACGTAATCTCACAGGAAACTCCCTGAGCCTCTAGCTCTTCTCCACTCTTCCTGAGCCTCAGTATGGGTGTTGTTCTGTTAGATGTATCCTTTGGGGTTGGGCTGCACATCTCAACATTTCGATTGGTTGCGGTTTTCTGTCATGATCTCCACGTTGCAAAGAACTCTTCCTGGGTGAGGGACGAGGACTGCACTTGCCTGTGTGTACAAGGACAAGTGTTTAGAATGCAGTTGGGGATCATGCTGTGTTAGTAAAGTGACAGTTGTAGGTTCTTCTCCCAGACCCATCGCTTCCCTGGCCCTGGGTAGTTGGCTGGGTTTCCTGTACCAGGCACAGTTTCCCTCTCCTTATCTGGGTCATAAGTCCACCTAGAGAGCTGCTGGCTCCCACCAAGGTATGGACGCCACTCCTGCATCCTTAGGATAATTGTGTCATGCTGGTCGTTATTGTGGTTCGCAGGCATCATAGCTCTCCAACTGTTGTTCCCATCCCTCCTTTGGAAACTTGGATGGTGCCTTCTGGTGCTATGAAAGCTGGTCCTCAGGGAGGACTACCCTGCCCTTCTAGAGACAGGGTGTCACTGTATTGTCTTCCCTGACATAGAACTCACTGTGTAGGCCAGGTTAGCCTTGAACTTAGAGAGATCCTCCTGCCTCTGCCTCCTGAGCACTACAGTATTCTTATTGCATACTACTCTCGCGTCTTTCTGTGGTGACAGGAGATGCTGCAGTGTTGATGTAATCAGATGGGGAGAAGTGCAGAGCACAGGCCTTGTGACAGAGCATCTGGCTGCCGAGGCATCAGCCTGCAGGTACCAGGTGTCTGCCACATTGCATTCTGTACCTTGGCCTCCTCGCAGCAGATGGCAAGCCTGTTTCCACACAGTGACTGCTGCAGTGGCCACCGCCACAGAGAGCAAGTTCCATAATGTGCTGGCTTCTGTTTTAGGTTTAAAATATTTGCATGCTTTTTTAAACTACGTATACAAAAAAAAAAAAAAAACCACTTTTATTTGGTGTCTAGTTTGGTACTTAACTTCAGAGAAGGATTTGTACTGTGTTCATCTAGGCTGTGGAATTTGCCTGACTACTGGCATCAGTGTATTCATGAAAATAATTTTTCATGACTCTACGTAGGAGCCTTAAAAGGCAGTTTCATCCTGCTCTCAGCTAATTAAAGAGATATCAAACCCCTAAGACCTTTCATCATTTTTGTTTGTTTGTTTTGAGGCAGGGTCTCTCATAGCCCAGGCTGACCTAAGACTTGAAATGTAGCTGAAGATAACTTTCAGTTCTGATCCTCTGGTCTCCATCTCCCAAGGGCTGAGTATAGACCTACCAGGCCTGGTCTGTGCAGTGCTAAAGACCAAACCCAGGGCATCTTGCATGCCGAGAAATCACTTTTCTAATGAGCTCCAACTCTCTTCAGTCCTATTGATGGCCCCATTCATCATCAAGGTCCTGGGACTCAGGGGCAGATGTCACCGAACTGAAAGTGACAGGGAGACAGTCCTGTTAGGGTCCCCATCTCAGAGCTGCAGCCCCAACCCTGAAGAAATAGCCCCATTAATTCTGAGGGTCACTGTTCTTAAGGGAGCAGGGAAGAGCTGCTGTGTAACACTGAAAGAAAATGAGTCAAAATACAGTTTCTCGGGGTCCCTGTTCCTGTTTCTGGGACCCCAGGATTTACGGAGGAAATCAAACCCTTGTGATTGTTCATGTTGGCTCACAGCCATTGAACCATCTACTGTGGAGTAATCTTATCTGTGTGGGGAGGGGGAGGAAGTCTCTGCCCTGTGAGCGTGCTCCCATGGCTGACATTATAGTTACCTTCCTCATCACCGTGGCCAGATATCTGCAAAGAAGCAACTTCCTGTAAGAAGGGTTTATTTCTGCTGGTAGTTTAGGGTACAGGCCGTCACAGTGTGGGGCATGGTGGAGGGAGGAGCTCGTGATTGTGGCAGCAGTAGGTGGCAGGCTGATTGTTCATGTTTGAGCAGATCCAGAAGCAGGGAGCAGAATGCTGGCACATGGCTGTCTTTCTCCTCACACCCCTTTCTATTCAGTCTCAGAACCCACGTGGCACGACATTCATTCAGGGAGGGATTTCATCCTCTCAGGAAGCCTCTTTAAAGGCATTCAGTATCTAAAGGCATGCCTTCCGGATGGGCTTTAATCTAATCAAGCTGACAATAAAAATTAGCAGATGGCTTTAGTCCATATCCTTTCCCTGATACAAGGCACAGTGTGGGAGTATTGCATTCCTTCAAGTGTGTGAGCTATAAATATCCTCATGAGTTCTCACAGGAAGTTACCATAACTCAGGGGTCACCTTGGAAAATCCCATAACCTTGAAGTTGTGACAGAAGGCTTGGAGAATGACGTTGTCTTTCTGCTCCCCTAAACTCTGGAACTCTCAGGTCTTTTCTCTCTAAAGTCACCCTTTCTGTGGCTGCTGTAGATCACTTCTGAATCAAGTGGATTTACAGAGGCCTCTCTGTGAATGAGGCTCTTTGGGCCACAGTAGGAGAAGCCTCACGTGGAGCTCATCACTCTCTGGCTGTCAGCTCTGGACCCCTGCTCGATCCTCTCTCTCTCTCTCTCTCTCTCTCTCTCTCTCTCTCTC